>JASANA010010643.1:0-126186 GCA_030248095.1 Ptycholaimellus sp. GST1_10 | reverse complement strand
AAACCTTCGTCCTCCTTCACTTTTCGGTCATCCAAAAACTCATCAAAGGAGCACTGAAGCGAACGATTGACGAAGCAGTGAAAGCTGTGGCAGATGGTGGAGTTGTAGCTGATGGTGTGCATGGCGTCGGCAGCGCCTGAGCACTGCCCCAAAACGCGATGCTCGCAAAGCGGCGGCGGGCGGGCAGCTGGCGGCCCAGCCACCTCTCCTTGGCAATTTTGGAGCCTCAAATATTTCTCCCCAATCTCAAATTGCTCCCCCCCAAACGCTTCGCCAACCTGCCCAAAGCCAGCCAGAGGCTGAAGCTGATCAGTGGCCTCATGCCTTGTGGAGGAGGGAAGTGGGCAATTTGTGAGGCATCCGCCAGGGGGGCATGGGAGGCGGCGCACACTTGAGAAGAGTTGGCAAAAGGAGAGGACTCCGGCGACCTTGCCACCTGCTCAAGGGTCCCCCTTTAACTTCTGGCCCCCTCCATTCCCTCCGTTCCCTTTCATGGCCAGGCCTCTCTGCGGCCTTATTTTTTCCCTCCTCAGGGCTTTTTTCCGCCTGCACTCTCTTGCAACGCTGCCGGCCATTTTGTTCTCAAAACCCCTCAATAAATTATCACCAGCAAAGCAACATCGTTCCGCAAAAACTTCAGCAGGAGAACCGGCCAAGGCCCCCCGGGCAATGAGAGAGGGTAGCGAAGTGAGCAGAGGGTCAAAGTGAGGCGGGCCTAGAGAAGGGCGGCATGGGAGTGTCGCTTCCAGGGCAGCTTGGAGCGGCTAAAGGAGGTGTCGTGGACGAGGAGGTTGGGGGTGGAGCGGGGCGGGGCGACGGAGTGGTGGCCGATGGGACAGCCAGTCGTCTCCGGCAACTCCTCCACGCACCGCTCCGCCCCCGACTTCCGCTGCAGACAGGAGAAGAGCGCAAAGAGCTCGCTTCTGCAGTTGTTTTGGGGGGATTGAGGGTGGAAGCTGGGAGGTAGCTGAGACAAGAGGCGGCGGCATATCCTGGCCCCTGAATCATGGGCCCCAGCAAGAAGACTGTAAAGTGTAGCTGACAAAGGTGTGTCTGGGAATGGCTCTACTATACCAGACATAAATCTGTCTACACCCTGCAGCTTGCGTACAGTTTTGGGGGATCGTCACCAGCTGTTTTTCATTAAATCTGAGTGGAAAGTTGAGAAAGCAGAGCTGTGTCCCTCATTGCCGTGGCTGAGAAGAAGTAGTGGACCGAAAGCTGTCGTTGAGCATGTAGAGGATGGGCGTGAGGGCGACGCCGAGACTTGCCAGGATGAAGGCCCAGATGAAGGTGGCGAAGGTGGGGATGTAGATCTGGTAGATGAGCATCAGCGTGATCAGCAGCAGCGGGGTCCAGGCCAGCGTGAACACACCCATGATCGCCATCAGCACTGCCACCACCTGAGGTTGCAAGTTGACCATCTACACTCCTTCCTTAGGTCCGGCATCTAATAAAAAGGTCGGTGCATAAAATTGCGAATGAATGTAATTTTTGAAAGACTATTTTCACGTCTCTAACGAATAATGCATAAATTTTGGACTTAGAGTGCAAAAGCAGTGTCACAGAAATATTACGCTGTCTTTCAAATAAAAATTAGATATAAAATATTTGAATTGTTCACAATAAACATAGATTTTTTAAAAAAAATAGTGCTACTTTGGTCATTTTTGCAAAAACTGCTTTGCGAACTATCTGTTTTTCCTGATTCCTCCAAAAGCAGAACCTTTTTCTTCTTAGCATGGGCTTTTCGCTGGCGCTCCTCTGAGCCCACTTCTTTCTTCAAACAGAGGAAAAAGGCCAGGTGCGTGTAGCAGGGGATCGTGATCAGCAGTGGCACCGCGTACTGAATCACCACCTGTAATTATCGCTGATTATCAGATAATACTTTAAACTAAGAATTATTTTCGTTTTAAAAAATTGGTGGAATTCTTAAAAATAATAATAACCGTGGCCAGCTCTAGCGGCTTGAGGCAAGCTGTGCAGGCTATTTTGCAGCTCGGCTTCTCACCGTCCACGTTGGCAAAGTAGATGTAGGGAGCAGCTACCAGAAGACTGATGCTGCAAGTTCATTCATTTAATTTGTATGCTTCTATTTTAATGTGGACTTTGACTTTTACTTAATTAAAATACTCAAGCAAAAGCAACTGATGTAGCGCTGTCGGTCTACATATGGCAGATCCTAGCATAGATTCAATTTATATTATAAGGACCTAGCTAGCTATAAGTATATACCTATAGGCTATCATTTATTTTGTTTACGGTTTCTACCGTTTATTTTTTGACCGCGGAGCGGCCCGAAGGGCAATTTTAAACAGGGTTTAAACATTGCAATATACAGTTTTTGCGCTGTAGCACCTGTAATCTTGAGAATTGCACAGACAACTTGAGTTTTTTTGTTCACAAGTCGTATATAACGATTCCAAATCTGTGCTTACTTTTGAAAATGGTTGAGAAACCACAGACTTACCCTCTTGAGTGACAAACTTTCACGCACAGCAATGGCATCAATAACCAGTAACAGCTGAACGGCTAAGAATTGAACAGAGGACTTGAGTTTTTTTGTTCACAAGTCGTATATAGCGATTCCAAATCTGTGCTTACTTTCGAAAATGGTTGAGAAACCACAGACTTACCCTTTTGAGGGAAAATGTTCACCCTTGTATGGAAACATTCCTCAATTTTTGGCATCTGCTATAGGTGAATGTGGAAGGCGGAATATGCTCCGCGGTCACCTATTGCGCTTTGCGCCATATACTTGTATTTATTATTTCACTTGATTCATTTAGCCTAAGACGGAGGTGAATCGGTGAACCTCCACAGAGCACAGGTGAGCAGCAAAGAGGCGCCTTTCGAAAGCCTTTGCGAAGAGCGGAACACCGCCAACCATCTGGAAAGAGGAACAGCCTTCAAGGCCTAAAATGGAAAGCCTGAAATGAAAGCAACCGATCCACGGCCACCAAGGCCATGGCGTAGAAGGAGGCGGTAGCGGTAAGGTGGATGGCGGACATGGACAGCTTGCACATCACGGAGCCCAGGCCCCACTCCCTTTGCAGCAGATAGCGGGAGGCGAATATCGGCGTAGACAGCAGAACCTAAATGCTGCTCTATCTACGTTGAATTTTTAATTTTTTTTTTGGCTTCAGCTTGGACTTGATCCTAAAAACTAAAATTTAATCGTTTAGCAATCTAATTTGCAAAAAAGCAGCTGCTTTTTAACTAATTTATAAAGTACAAAAAGCAAAATTGCAATTGAAAAATCTAAAAAATACAAAAAAGAACAAAATGAGGCCAAAATAAATTCAGCAAAACAAATGTTGCATCAAAGCTAGGGGGCGATTGGGTGCACTCACAAAGCCGAGGTTGGCCACGCCGAGGTTGGTCATGAGCAGGTGAGTGACGGTGTGAAGCTTGCGCGAGCGCCAGATGACCACCACGAAGACCAGATTCCCGCCCATGCTCACCACGGAGATCAGGGCGTAGATCCACAGGTGCACCATGTACGGCGTTGGAGCCACCGATCGCCCCACTGCCTGCCTCTCACAGCTGCCTGCACAGCAAGGGAGCGTTTTTTGCAAAAAATTGAATAAAGTTTGTGAATTTTAAAAAATATATAAAAATTTGCTTTACCAGCAGAATTTATAATATCTTCGTTCTCGACAACTTCTAAAAAGACCTTCCTGCTTTTCCATCTTCATTTGAAAATGTTTTCATTTTTTCTCATCAGTGAAATGTTTTAGAAGTTTTTCGGCTAACGTATTCACAAATATTTGGTCAATGTGGAAAAATGAGGAAATTCCAGTTTTTTATTGGATTGAGCGGCGTTCAGTTTGTAGGGGCTAACAATTGGGGCCGCCGATGAGGGTGCAGAGCGTGTAATCGTCTGGGCAATCGTCGTCTAGGAAGGAGGCCAAGTCTGCACTCAGATCGAAATAATCTGTTCCGTCCCCCATATCAGCCTAATTTTTTTCTGCAAAAATTTGCATCTCCATATATCTTAGTATCTCCATATATCTCCATATATATCCAGTTGATAGATTAAATTTAATGAAATGGTAAATAAGGCTAAAAAATGAAACAAAAAACTAGCTCTGAAAGTGAAAAAGTCTGAAAAGTCTGAAAGACAATTAAGAATGAGGACTGACAGAAAAATCTGAAAATTCAAAAAGTCTGAAAGTCATCGGGCAGGCAATTAAAAATGAGGATGCTCTATTAGTCAAAGCCTTGAGTTTATAAGGCTTTCGCTTCTGACGTCAACTGACAGCATAGGAGGCATTGCTCTCATTATTCGCCGCCATCATAAGAAAAATGGTGATTTAACAAAGTCTCCAGAGAAAAAGGGAACTATTGTTGACTTTTCCCCTGGCCTCACAGTTCCAGGCCAGCCATAGCCTCAAACCACAGCCTGGCCCCTTGAAATAGCTGGAAATTAGGGCCTCTCACAATCCCTGCTCAATTTATTCAAAAACATGGTTTTCCCCTGATTTTGCTCATCGCCGGAATAGATTGGGGTTGGAAAAGAGGGAAGCCGAGTTTCTGCGTTCCCTGAGACCGATCTAAAATTGACCGTTGTACGAAAAAGCGCTCGTAAATCGCAGCCTATGCATCAGCAGAAACAAGCCCTGCCAATTGGGGCCTAGCTAGAAAGCGGCCACAGCGTCTGAAATATGCATCCAGGCATTTTGAAGGGAGGCGAGGAAAAGAGGAACAGAGAGGCGAGGAAATGAGAACAAAAGAGGCGAGGAAAAGAGGAAGGGAGGCAGCTAGGAAATGATCCATCACCTCGCCCTTTTTCATGGGATTATTAGCTTCAGATTTGGGGGAGGGGTTTCTGAAGAAACACCAGGTGTCTGGACAAAAGCATCTTGTCGGAAAGCCTATGTATGTATGCACAAGATCAGGGCGGGAATCAGATCAAGACTTTCTCCTCAAAAGTGCAAGATATTCGAAAAAATATCAGCAGCTGTAATAAAAAAGTGGCGTATCGCTTCGGTGAGGTTTTCAATCATTGCGCCATCCCTTCCCTTTTAAAAATTTATCTGCTTTCCCACCCATTAAATCCTCTCCTACAAACTTTTCATCCATTATTTTTACGCAAAATGCAAATCGTTCGGCTACTCAGTTAGCTTCTCTTGCAAAGCTTATAAACTCTGTTGAGAGAGTTGTAGTTTCCCAAAAACGAAGATTTGTTGTGTTTTAGCATGAGTGGCAATGCAACAAAATTCTCGTTTGTTGACTCAGCCTAAGCCTAAATGAAAATTTAAACAAGAAAGATGGATTTCTTAATTTTTAAATACTTGGGTAAATACAATAAATTTGAGGTTTTAGCTGAAGAAACAGCCGAAGAAACTTCAGCTCCGAAATTATTAAAAAACGGGGTCGAATAAAGTGGACTGGAGCAATTTGTAAGTGGCAGCTACAAAACAATTCTCAGAAGACTAAAGGCAAGAATCTGAAGAGGAAAAATAATGACCGAGGAGCTGCAAATTGTTCGTGCGTTTTGAGAAATAACTGATTTTCCACGCTAATTTTTACATGACTATTCTGTATCGGTTATTTTTATAAAACTTATCTAATTTTTATAAGAAGGTGTGAAAATTCGCGTTCATAAAATAACATTTTTCAGGCAAAATACTGGAATTGAGTTTGACGTAATGGTTAGAAGGTGGGTTTTCAAAAAAAATACTCAAATCAAACCCAAATTATTAGATCAGAAATCTTGTATGATATACTTATACTAAATATGCTAAATATTCATCGTAAGAAATGCAAAACATTTGTAGCCCCATGCACAGGCGCAGAAGCCAGCTTGGCAGAAGCTCAAAGGCCCGGCAGAGCCAAAGCTCTCCTGCACAATGGCCGCCATCCATATGCCCTCCATTGTCCATAGAAGCTGAAAAACCCCCCAAGGCTCTCTGAGCTCTCTTTGACCTTCATCGACCCTAGCCGGCTGCTCAGATGACCCACCGCCAGTCCTTCACAGAGAAAAGAAACTCCAACCGCTAGGCCTCTTCTGCAAGTGCCGTGACAGGCCTCTCTTTCTGCTTGAGCAGTTTCAGAGCGCGCGGTGGAAATCGGTGGGCGGCATGAAAGGAGGCTGAAAAGGAGCAATGTGGCGCCTTCTTCTGCTCGCCTATGCCCTGACGGCCGCGGCGGGCGAGGTACGACTGCGCCATAATTGCATTCACAGCCCCTCAGCCCTGTTCCTGTTTTGCCCCTACCCTCTTTGAAACAAAGGGGCTTTGGTGACCAGAGCAGGGCCTGCTTATTAGGCTCCAGACCATCCATAAGCTCCGGGTCCGGGGAGAGCCTAAGTGCCGTTTAGGCTGCGCTCATGCCCCCCCGCCCTTCCCGCATGCATGAACATTTGCTACAGCCGCCCTCAAGGCCTTGTGAGCAGAGCTTGTCAGAGCTGGCAAAGGCCAGAGTCACTCTGGCCACGGGTGACAGTCTAGGATGCATAATGACAGCTACTTCCTCCCTGCTACCAGCCTTAAAAGGAAAAAACTAAGCCCAATCAGCAGAGTCTTTCCAGGACATCTACCTGGGCAGGCCAGAGGCTGAGACTTGGCTGACTCCGGAGGACTTCGGCAGAGCCTTCCTCGACTCTACCGACGACAAGCACCTGCTGCCATTGCAACAGGAGGGGCGTTTTGAAGGTCAGCCTCCTTTCAGAGAGCTTCAATAGGGGCCATTCAGGGGGAAAGAAAGAGCGGAATGATAGTCGGCTCTGAATTAGTCCCTTCGGCAAACCTGGGCGCTGCCAGCAAGCCTCCTAAAAGAAGAGCGTCTAAGGTGGAAAGGAGAGTGAAATTGGTGCCGTGGGCTGTTTTGAGGAGTGTAATTAGTTTTTATAACTCAGAAGATTTACACATCGAATTTTTCTACAAGCTATTTTGTATGGTAGTAAGAGGTTATATATAAGCTGGTCATATTAATCATATCAAGGGGGCTGCAGCCTTTTAGTGGCGCTGAAGCAACAAAAGGAAACTCAATGGACTGATGCTGTGAGAAAAGGGAAGGGGCCTCTTCAGCCTAATGGAAGTATGGCTGCCTATTACTTTTTCACGGCCGAAGCGAAGAGCACTATAATCAAAAACAAGCGCAGCTAAAACTCCCCCGGGCAACCGTTATGATTCATTTTAGCGGTAGTTGGTGCATATTTCTTTGCAATATGACTTTGGAGAAAAGAAATCTGATTACAGGCTAAAACTGATTTTTCAGCCTAAAGTAATTGCCAGGCTAATTAGGCATAATGTAGAGATAGCGATGGAAAATGCCCCCAAAATGCTCAAAGATGTTGCAGTGGGAGTCAGATTTAGTCTACGGCAACTTGACAAGAGTAATCTTGTCAGCGCGACCAAGTCAATGGGCCAGAATTTGAGTTTTCAGCAAAATCAGTCATCTGGGGAAAGTGGATGTGACAACGTTGCCTAATCACGTAGCCCTTCAGGAACAGGACCCAAGCTCAGATAAACAAATCCAGCTTTGAAGGAAAGCAACAAAAATAATGAGCAAAACCGATACAATAACTCATCAATTGCAGGCGACATTAGCGGCCTGTCAACTGGCTCAGTGGATGCTTTTGTGCGGGCTCTGAACGCAGAGCAGCGTTGGACAGGCCCCCCAGAAGGCCTGGCCGCCAACGCCATCAGCGTCAAGGGCGCCCTCTGGCCCCGCACCATCCCCTACACCATCTCCACCCGGTACCCAACACCATCTCTACCATTTCTACCAGACGCAGATATAGAGGGGGGAAAGGGGGAAGTTTACCCCTCTCCCAAACACTCAGAGAGGGAAACTTTGACTATGTTTCACTACCTATACTTCCCTTCCCCTAGACCAAAATCCTATGCGCACCTACTCTCTCCCTTTACCTACCACCAATATCTGCAGCAGAGCTCTCTGGTCCCCCACCTCTTTGCTAGGAACAAGATGCTGCCCTAAAAGCCAAAGCTGCCCTTGCCAGCTATGGGGCCCGGGGGCGGAGTCGCATAGCGGCAGCGTTGGCGGAGTACGAGCGGCGGACCTGCCTCCGCTTCCGACCCCGGACAGGCCAGCGGGACTACCTACACATACTGCCGGAGGACGGTGAGCATCTGTTTGGCCTACCAGCTCAGTTGCACCCATGCGTGCTCTCTTTGTCACCCCTCTCTCGGTCACAAAATATTTTAGCTGACTCCCAAAATGTCACCTTGCCAGATATTACGACAAGCATGGAGTGGAGAGGGAAGGAGGGAGACATAAGCTGGGACAGGGCCAAATACGCGCTCAAGCCGGAAATAGGCATGTCGCTTGCATGAGGCTCAAGGCGACTTAAAGGGCTGTTGAAACATTTCAGCTGGTTTCAAAACTTTCTTTATACTCCTATCGCCCATTTACAGCCCTTGGCCAAGAAGCCATATCAAATTAGACTTCCACGAACTGGCCAGACAAGCCCGAACAGAAACAAACCCAAAGCAAGGCACTAAAAGGCTCACCTTATTTGACACAGCGACGAAGAAGGGCGTGCTGATAATTTCCCGTGAGGCTAGGGGCAATCTAAGTGAGACGGCCTAAACTAAGCCGAGGCAATCAATAGAGCTTCTAGAAGATGCTCCCGGATGCTTCTAACTACGGGCCGGCTCTCTGTCGCACAAATTGCACCTGTGCGGAAATGCTGAAGGGGAAGGGCTGGAGAGAAGGAGGATTGCAGGCTGCTACTCGGAGGTGGGACGGTCGGGCGGGAAGCAGATTATCTCCATAGGCCCCGGCTGCTTGGCCAAGGTAAGGCGCTTTGGAGTCTCTCACTGTCACGCCCAATCAGCCTAATGGCTCCTGCTCACGCCAGCTCGTGGGATTCAGTTAATCTGACTAGTGAAGTGATGCATTTTCTGTTTTTGTCATGTCGCGCCCACGCCTAGACTTATTGACTTAGAGATAGTAAAACTTTTAAAAAAATTAACAATAAAAATTTTATAAATTAAAAATGTTAGCATTAATTTTAAAAACGTATTTTTAGGATGTTATTATAATTTTGTTTCTAATATTCGTTATGGCAAGCTTTGGGTTGTTGAAATAAAAAAGGACAGTAAAATACAAGGGAATAAGAAGCCAACAACAAATCACATTATACCCATTTATTTTTTATTTTCGGCCTAAATTTAGTATATCGCTAATGTGTCGTGGTCCTCTTGAATCCCAGGATGCCAAACAAGCATAACCAGTTACTATGCCATATTCTAAAATATCTGAAACAATTGGCATAAATAATTAAAAACTTTAGCATTGTAATTCAAAAACATAATAGCCTTTGATTTTATTGTGTTTGTTCTGATTGATGACAAAAGATTACATTTTTAAAATAGGTGCTGCAAGAAACTGCCAAACAAGAATTTTACGTTGCAGGGGATCATAATGCACGAACTGATGCACGCCATCGGGTAATCGGTCTTATTTTATTACATTTTTTACAAAAAGCCTATTTGCAGATTTTTTCACGGTAAGTTTTTTCACGGAATTCAGACTTGTCAGAAACCCCAAAATACTAACGCACTGCATTCGGTATCATTCTTATCAATCTAAATCAACTATACGAAATAAAATTGATTTTTGGAAAAAATGCAATTTACCCAGAACAGCATCAAGTCCATCAGAATATATCAAAATCTTGGACGAAAAACGCAAATATCTGTAAAGTCACGCAGATCAGCTGAAGTTTGCAATCTGAGTAGCCTTGCCCGCGGAATCAGCTGGTGAGTCATGGGAGAAATTGGAGAGCAGTCTCGTGCGGATCGAGACGCCTACATCAGCATCAACTACAACAACATTCGTCCCGGCCTTCGTGGCCAGTTCAAGAAATACTCACTGGACCGCATCCAGCACCTCAACGCACCCTACGACTACGGCAGCATCAGTTGGCCTCACCAACACACATCTCTATCTTTGGCGCAATCAATTAATCTCCTTTTCTCTACCCTGCTTTTATTCGCCCAAAACTCCACTCTACAGTGCCTAGTTGGATCAAGGCAGTGACATTTTTGCAGTGCACTATGCTCTGACAGCCTTTTCCAAGGTTTGTTTACCAGTTTCGACTAACTGCGGAGTGAATAGGGAAATGGGCCTCAGAACGGAGCGCCCACCATCACCCCTTTGAAAACGGCCAAGACGAACATCGGCCAGCGCTTTGGCTTCAGTGCTACGGATGTCCTCAAAATCAACCGCCTCTACCAGTGCCAAGGTTGGCCAACCTCAACCTCCACTCCACCTTCACCTACAGCTGTCATGAAGCTTTCGCAACAGCATCTGTCCTCCACCCCATCCAGCCCCTGTCTAATATCGGATGGAAACAATTTCTTATCAAATGGCAAGCAGAAGTCTGAACTATCCATAGCAGGAGAAAAAAGGACTCTAAATGAACGAGGCACATCCTGAGGTATTGAGAAAAAATTAAGGAAAGGAAATCATTCCTGATTTTCAAGACCAGAAGTGCTGCCACTTTCATATCTTCCGTGGCAGTTTTTGCACAAAGCAGGTGCAGGTTCTTCTGTGCAGATAAATGCAGAAATAGGGGCCCAGGCTATCTAAAAGGCAGTGAGGACAAAAGAGGATTGCAGCTGAGGCTTCCGGCGGTCTGCCGAGGAAAGGCCTGACAACCTCTACTGGCAAACCCGTCCAGCAAGGCTCCTGCAAGGATCGACGACCCGACTGCTTTCTACTCGTCTGCTTTTCCTCCCACTAAAAGAGCTGTGCGCAAAATCCCACCCTCACCGGTCTTGTACCTTGTCATAGTTGCAGAAGATCAATGTAGGCTTGCAACAGAGTGCAGCTGTTGTAAAACCGTGTCTTTCTGAGAAGGACCTTTTCAAACGGCTGCACCTGTCGCATTTGCAAGGGCCAGAGCTGGGATGCGAAAGGAGAGCAGAAAATGCAATGTGAGAGGATGCAGGAAGGCGACGGCTGGTGTGCACGGAATGCAGCCTGGGCCGCCCGCCATTGCCCATTGACCTGCGCTCTCTGTCCAGGTGACCCTGCACCTTTATCAGCTTTGGGGTTGGCAAATGTTTACGAAAAAGAACCTTACCCAAAGCTCGCAATTGACTGCAATTTTTGGAGCAGTTTTGTTGACCCAACAGCTGGCCCAGGGAGGGAGCAGAGTTTCACAGACGGGGGGGGGGCAACATTTGAAATTTAAAACTAAATTTATTTTTGACCGCGGAGCGGTCCGAAGGGCCGCTCCGCGGTCTATAGAGGTTACTCAACTTTTGTCCTCATATATATATATATGTTCCTGGAAATGCTGTCCACGGGCGAATTCTCAATGGATTGGGACAAACTTTTTTTTTCCTGAAAGGTAATGCAATTTTAGGAAGATCTGGAGGGGTAGACCCGGTTTCCGAGCATTTGAAACATTACTTATTTGGGTAGAAAGTTTTAAACATTGCAATATACAGTTTTTGCGCTGTAGCACCTGTAATCTTGAGAATTGCACGAACAAATTGAGTTTTTTTGTTCACAAGTTGTATATAACGATTCCAAATATGTGCTTACTTTTGAAAATGGTTGAGAAACCACAGACTTGCCCTCTTGAGTGACAAACTTTCACGCATGACAATAGAATCAATAATTAGTAGCAGCTGAACGGCTGATAATTGAACAGAACACTTGAGTTTTTTTGTTCACAAGTCGTATATAGCGATTCCAAATCTATGCTTACTTTTGAAAATGGTTGAGAAACCACAGACTTGCCCTCTTGAGTGACAAACTTTCACACATGACAATAGAATCAATAATTAGTAGCAGCTGAACGGCTGATAATTGAACAGAACACTTGAGTTTTTTTGTTCACAAGTCGTATATAACGATTCCAAATCTATGCTTACTTTTGAAAATGGTTGAGAAACCACAGA
The DNA here is from genome assembly GCA_030248095.1 of Ptycholaimellus sp. GST1_10. Lineage (NCBI taxonomy): Eukaryota > Metazoa > Nematoda > Chromadorea > Chromadorida > Chromadoridae > Ptycholaimellus > Ptycholaimellus sp. GST1_10. The sequence goes on along the minus strand of JASANA010010643.1, from coordinate 114,298 downwards.
CTTGCCCTCTTGAGTGACAAACTTTCACCCATGACAATAGAATCAATAATTAGTAGCAGCTGAACGGCTGATAATTGAACAGGACACTTGAGTTTTTTTGTTCACAAGTCGTATATAACGATTCCAAATCTGTGCTTACTTTTGAAAATGGTTGTGAAACCACAGACTTTTCCTTTTGAGATGCAATGTTCACCCTCACAGCAGAAATGTTCCTTAATTTTTGGATTTTGCTACATGTGAAGGTGTAAGCGCTCCGCGGTCACCTATTGCGCTTTGCGCCATATACTTGTTAGAACATTGACTAAGTTTTTTTAGAACTTTGACTGCTATAACAAGACTGATTTTATCTGATTTATTTTCTTTTTCATAACTGCTTTGTGTAGATTCCAATTGAAATTATTGTTGAGAAGGGCGTTGATGATGATTTTAGGGGAGGAGAAAAAGGGGACATGCTCGGATGAAAGCGCCTACTGCTCAAGCTGGGCCTCCATGTGCGGCAGCAAAGTGGCCTCTTTCCGTTCCTTTCTCAGTCGCAACTGTGCTGCCACCTGCAACCTTTGCTAATCATGCTCCAGCCACCTCGAGTCTTGCTCCCATTCTTGCATTCTTATGTTGTCTTTTTCTTGATTGTTCTTTTCAAAAAGCAAACCTGCATCCTCCTTGACATCCATGCAATCCCAAAGAGCATGACGAAATTTTTGATTATTTGCAGTAAGTGCAAAAACAAGGCGTAATTTTTCCACCAGGTGCAGTTTTCGGAACAATTCAATTTTACTGACTTGATATTTGTCGCTGAAAGCAGCATCGCAGCACTCAAGGCCATTTGAGAAGATGAGCAATGAAGGGAGATGATTAAAGCAGCAGTCTCCCGGCAATGCCAGGCCTAGTCGTCCAGGTTCTGCGAGGTGCCCGATCGAGTCATGGCGTCGCCGTTTTTGCCCACCAGCTCGCCGGCGTTGATCACCGTATCCGCATCACTCAAAAAACAAAACTTTCAACATTTCCAAGCTCCAAAGTTCCAGAGGAAGAAAAATGGGCCAGCTTCCTTTTCAGCGAAGGTGCAGCGGGCGTAAGACGTTAATTAATCCAACGAAATCTTCTGCGAAGCCTTGCATAGGACAGAAAAAATGTCAGCTCGTGAGCGCTAATTGCTGGCGCGTAACCAGGAGCATAAATCCTAGGGGTCGCAGGGATGGGGAAGGGGGGGGGGCAGGGGCTTGGAAGTCCAGTGAAGGTAGAGCTGGAGGAAAGGATGGGAAAGGGGGAAAGGCACCTTTCGGACTCAGTTTCGTCCTTGGCGTAGACTTGCAGGGCGCTGCCCTGGGCCTCCGCGGCCTCGGCCACCGTCTGCTTGCCCACCGACTTGGCCCGCTCTGGACTCACGCCACCTGCCAGGCAAGGTGAGCAGTCATTCTGGCGCAGAGGACAGGTGAGCAATAGCAGAATGGGCAACTGCAAATTGCGACCATGCTGGGAGCACTTAACAAAATTTTGGGATGATGAACATTACCTCAGTGTATTGGCCAATTTGCAATTGATATATTTATAGTGCCGAATTGAGTTGTTTTTATTTAAATTTGAGCAGCCTGAAACTCGTAGTATTTTAAAAAACACAACGGAACTGCTGTTCTAAGGTTGCAGCCGCTTTTTTCCCTGAGGCATTTGAAGCTAGCCCTTTGGGTTTAATTTGCCAGACCTTCCATACTTCTTCGTTCTTCTCCTTCTTCTTGTTACTTTTAGTGTTGTATCAGCCCAGCTATTGACGTCAAACAAAAGACACAAAGGATTTAGCTACAGGATTAGGTGGTTTCGAAGCTTTTTCAAGAAAGCTTTGCTGAGAAGGTCGAAAATTTCAGAAAGGGGGTTCCCACACATTTTGACACCCAATTCAAATACTTTCTTGAAACCACCCCTTTTCAGTTTTTCTTTTTTTACTAATCTTAGGAAACACTTATCTGAGCTAGAGGACTGCCAAAAACAGATGGTGCTGGCAGGGTTGCCCTAATCCGCTCCCAAGAGAGTGATGCTGCCAGCAGAGCCCACTCAAGCGGTGCACATGCCTGGGAACCCTAATTTTAGTCCCTCATGCGTCGAGTCCCATAGCTTCACGTATCCCTCATGCATTCTATCATTCCTGGGAAAAGCGGGGGGGGGCAGGAAAGCTTAACCTTTTCGGCCTTTCCTTCTTCCATTAGAAAGCCCTGTCGTTCCTTCTGTTGTGCAGCAGTTTTTGCCCTAGCCCCAACTCGCCTTTTTTACCGATGCCTCCAGCTGGAAAGAAACGGGCCTGTTCGCCCGGTTCAATGAATAGGCAAGTGAATGGATATGTGGATTAGAAGAGCAGCAGACGCCCTCTCTTACAAAAGTTTCTTTGCCGAGGCTTAGGAAGTCCTGTTCGCTTTAGGAGGGCGGCAAGATGCTCCTGCTCTAATCAGTCTGAAAGCCTGTCCTCTCTGTCGCCGGCATACTTTTCTCCTTGATCTAGAACGCTATGAATAGGCCCTGCCTCCTTCCTTGATAGAGAATGTGACTGGTGCAAGTTTGTCTGGCAACTTTGCGCGACATTCCTCCTCTCTTTCACTAGAGCTTCCTCTTCCCCTTCCATCAGTAGGGAAAGGGAAGGAGGCATTATGATGACTTCCTGTGACTAGAAAGCTAATGTGGCGGAAGGCGAGGGTGAGTGGTGAATAGAAGAAGAAGCGGAGGAAGAACCTTTGGCGGAGGGTAGGGAGAAGTGTCGACCGTTGGCGGCCGGCGTTCTTTCGGCCTCCTCCAGCAGGAGACTCTGCCGCTGCGTGGACATCTCACGCAGCTGAGTCTGACCCCGGCGCAGAGTCATGTAGTCGTGCAGCTGCCCACTACAACCAATCGCTGCTATGTTTCAGCAAAACTAGTCAAGTCGCATGATTAGGTCCTGAATTGTCGCCTATTGTTTGGCTTCAATCTTCCTAAGCTTGCATGACTGGGAAAAACTTGATTAGGCAGCTTGATTGGCTTGATACCAATGTCTGGACGCAAATATAGTGCATCGGATTTTTATTATTGGACAATAAAACTGAGAATATTGGCCTATGGGTATTATTAAGATTTTAGGGGAGGAGGTGCCAGTAATAGTGGCCCTTTACGAAACACCGGTTCATCACATAAACCCAAGGAAATAGACTGCATTGATTGCAAAGCTATAGCGCAAAGTGGGTAATAGATTGTATCCTAGTGATAGCTTCAATAAAAATCTGCATTTGGCTATTTAGCCCTCTTCCTTGAGCCACTGCTCCATTCTCAATTATATTTTCGTTTTCCAAACACTGTGCAATTTTTTCTAATCTTTAGAACCTAAAGTCAAAGATATTGAGCCTAAGGTTAGAAAGGTTAGGTTAGGGAGAGGCTGGTTTTGTGCCAGGTGGCGGCGCTAGGTAAACTGGTCCCTGGAAAACTGGTCCTAGGAAAACTGGTCCCAGAAGATTGGTCCCTAGGAAAAGTGGTCCCTAGGTAATCTGGTCTCTAGGTAAATTGGTCCTTGGGAAAACTGGTCCTGTGGAAAAGTGGTCCCTAGGAAAACTGGTCCTAAGGAAAACTGGTCCCAGGTTGTAGGTGTCCCACCATGCAAGTCCCCCCAAGATTTTACCTACTATAGTGACTTATCTATACCCACACACCCTGCGCTAGCTCTTCCCCTAGTTGATACGGCTTCAACCAGCACTAACAGGATGTCTGAATGACCTAGTTGCAGGTGTAAAAAGGGAATTTGTGTCTTAAGGGAGAACAGGGCATCAAAAGTCTTGGGGGTCTTGGGTCATCAAAAGTCTTGCCTAGTACCCCCAAGACATTTTTTCCGTTTTTACCTAGTTTTAGACGTGTATAGTGGCTTAGATATACCCACACATTCTGCGCTAACTCATCCTATACTGTGTCAAAGCCGTATCAACTAGGGGAAGACTTAGCGCAGGGTGAGCGGGTATAGGTAAGTCACTATAGTAGGTAAAATCTTGGGGGGAACTTGCATGGGGCTACTTTCATGAGGGGGAGAGGTAACCCTCCATGGGGGAACTTTCATGGGGTGGGAAACCAGGTGGAAACCCATTCAGCCAAAGCAACTACAACCTGGGACCAGTATTCCTAAGGATCAGTTTTCCTAGGGACCAATTTTCCACAGGACCAGTTTTCCCAAGGACCAATTTACCTAGGGACCAGATTACCTAGGGACCACTTTTCCTAGGGACCAGTATTCTGGGACCAGTTTTCCTAGGACCAGTTTTCCAGGGACCAGTTTTCCGTTCCCCCCAGGTGGCACCTGTCATTACGATTGCTTGGCACCTTGTCCTTTCGTTCCGTCTAAATTTCCTGTTCATTAGCCAATTGTGAGAAGATTACTTGTATTTTTTTGCGCGGCCGAAGGCCGCCTGCCGCGGAGGGCAGGGCAGTCAGTGCTCCGGAGGCCGGAGGGCATGGGTGCGGAGGCCCCGAAGCGTAGCCTAGCATGCGAAGCATGCTAGGCGAAGCGTAGGGGCCGTAGCACCCGTGCCCGGAGGCCGGAGGAGCTCTGGCGCCCTGCCCGAAGCGGCGGGCGGCCAAGGCCAGCTTAAGCAGTTACCCCATTTTTGCGTCCGTCTGTCCGCATATATATATATATATATATATATATATATATATATATATATGTGTGTGTGTCATGCCTGTACTCCGCGGTTTTTCAACGAAATTGGCTGATTTTTTGCATGAAGGTCCGCCTAGGCGGTGCCTCGGGACCATTTTTGGTGCTTGGCGTAATTTTTTGAATTTCGCCCAAAACTCAATTTTTTGATGTTTCAAAGCACGAAAATTCATAAATCACTGGTTTTTCAACGAAATTGGCTGATTTTTTGCATGAAAGTCCGCCTGGGTGGTATCTCCACGCCATTATTTGGGTTTGACGTAATTTTTCGATTTTTGCCCAAAACTCAATTTTTTGATGTTTCAAAGTACGAAAATTCATAAATCACTGGTTTTTCAACGAAATTGGCTGATTTTTGGCATGAAAGTCCGCCTGGGTGGTATCTCCACGCCATTATTTGGGCTTGACGTAATTTTTCGATTTTTGCCCAAAACTCAATTTTTTGATGTTTCAAAGTACGAAAATTCATAAATCACTGGTTTTTCAACGAAATTGCCTGATTTTTTGCATAAAAGTGCGCCTAGGTGGTATCTCCAGGCCATTTTTTGGGCTTGACGTAATTTTTCGATTTTTGCCCAAAACTCAATTTTTTGATGTTTCAATGTACGAAAATTCATAAATGACTGGTCATAAATCACAAGTAAAACTTGGAAGAAATGAATTTGCAATTGGTAATACTCGTTCGTGTAGCTTAAGTGTCTGGCTTGGAAATGAGGCCGCGCATCTTGGCGCCAGCCGAGAACACCTTGTTTAAACAGGTAGGAAAAACATTTTTTCAACCTAAATTGTTTTCGCATCTACGAGATTTGCAGTGGTCCAGATTATTACGAAGTTGTTCTAGCAATTTTATCTCTGTCTGAAAGTCTCTGTCTCTGTCTGATTTTACTGATTTGTTGCGAGCCTAAATTAAGGCGGTTTCATAAAATTTCTGATTGCTAGAAATTTTCGAATGATCGAATGACTAACGGCTTATTTATTTGCTGTATTGTTCGTATTGCTTGTAAGCATAGAAGCTTAAATTAGCGTTAATTTATTAGCATCATATTAGCGTTGTAGAAATACGATAAAAATAGCAATTTGTTTCCTATTTTCAAAACAATCTGAGTGTTAGGTTTTTGTGCCAGCGAGATTACTCACTAGCCGGTTTTGGAGCTAGTGTTTTGCTTGCGGTCCTTGCAATTCTTGGAAGCTTCTGCCGATTGTGGCAGGCAACCCTGGGGCTTTAATAAAGAGCGCTTGCCGCTGCCCTCCCCAGAGCCAGTCACCCATCTGGGGCCTATTTTGAGACGCTCTGAGGAGCTTTCAAGGCTTGCGCTAAGCAGGAACTGCCATCCGATTAGTCCATACAAAGCTGACGCTATTTTCAGCCTACTTCGCCCCACTCATCCTTAGCCGCTTAGTTCTGATCATCCAGCTTGCTCCAGTACTGGGATGTCTACTCTTAGATATCTGAGGGGAAGGGGGTGACGAACCAGGGGGGGAGTGTGGCAGAAGGTCTTTCAACAGCTCGATTGCATTTTCTAGAGGGAAGTTTTCTCATGGCCAGATTTTGAGCGGCTTGATGGGAGCTGGTTGAGATGAAGTGTCTTACTCAGGAGTCTTGTAGTCGCGCCAGTGCTGGCCCTCCCGGCCGCCGAAGAAGATGAGGCAGAGAACGAGGACGAGGAGGAGGGCCACCGCGGCGGGGATGACGAGGACGGAAAGCCAGTCCCAGAAGTAGTCCCGCTCCACGCCCACCCGTGCCTCCCCGCTCCACGGCCTACAGATGCGCCCCCTCTCTTCCAGTTCTCAGTAAAGCCGCCTTGTGCACGTAGAAAAGCCGCATATCCTTCCGCAGGATTTAGATTGGACTGTTAACAGGAAATGTCGGCTGGCCCTTGGCTAAGCCGGGCAAAAAGCCTCTTTGAGGTATGAGAGGATTTGGAGAAGGAAGGTTGTGGGGGGGGGGGGGGGTGAAAGGTCTAGAGGCCCAATGAGAGAGGTAGGGAGGAGAAGGGTAAGGAGGAGAAGGTGGGTACTTGGCGAAGACGGGGAATGGGAAGAGGCCGGCGGTGGAGAGGCCACCGTCCGGAGTAGCGGTCTCCAGCCGTTGCTCGTCCCGCAGGACGGAGGCGCTGAGGGCTGAGCTGCTGGTGTTGTCGGCCCCCGGGGCGCCGTCGCTGAGGCCCTCCCGGGCAGCCCAGGCGGCGCCCAAGTCGCCCCGCGTCTCCGCCTCCAGCTGCAATCCGCCGCTGGGATGTTTCGCGCGGTTTTCTAGTTGGTTTTAGATTTTTGATGCCTTAATTCTATTGGTAAGTTGAGGGCAGTATTTAAAGAAATAGATGGTATTTGTAAGTTAGATAGAAGAAATCGGGAATTTGGCGTGTAAGATAATGAACCTGGAATTTATTGAATGCCCCATGTTCATCGATAATTTGGATAAATTAAGAAGCGCTTTAAACATTGAAACGTTATTCGTTTAGGTATAAGAACAGTTAAATATTTTTCTGTTCTCATTCTTATAAAATTTTTTTGACCAAGAAACTATTTTCCGTCGTATCGCATGATATAATCGCACGTATCGCATGATGCATGATATAATAAATTAGCTGAGTAGTTGTTATACTTGTCATATTTGTCTTTGTTGTTTCAGGACACTTTGTCAAGTATTAAAATCTCATCATATACCATCATTACAAAACTTGTAATTACATAAGAATTATTTTTCAGTCCTTTAATAGGAAAATGTGAAGCTTAAGTAAGATGAAGCTTTTAACCTAATGCAAATTCTTCAAGCAGATAAAGACTCTTACTAGCGTCATTTAATTAGCTTCAAGCAGTTTTTTCAGTTTTCTATCTAGACAAACATTGTCGTGTTTTAAAAATTGCTATTTTGCTTGCATGCGGAGAAATCAATAGTTTTTTTTGGAGCCTGGGTTCTAATGCCTCCGTTTTGGTCTAGCCAACTAAATATCACATCTGGCTACACCCTATCCAAGCATGAGATGTCAATTTCGCACTTTATAATATTATAATATAATATTTATAATATTTGATGGTACACTCAATTATTCATTGGAGCGTTGATTTTGTGTGTCACGGGTGCTTCTCAGAATCATTGAGCAAAAACAATAAATATAAGCCTCAATTATTGCTTATAATAATCTTTGCAACCTTAAACTTTTACCCCCAACTCTAGAAGCTAATCAATGCTTCTCTCCGCCTCTATTCATCCGCTGCTCGTCTCCTCCATGCGGAGGTGGACGGATGGAAGTCTCTGTAGACTTTCATGCCTTGTTCCCGTGAATAATCATGGGAGGCGGCAAAGGGGCAGGAGGCATATCTTTTTTTCTGCCGCCTCCGCTCAGATCAGTTTTACGGGTAATCCCATTGGCCGACTTTGTCACCCAGGAGCCGCGCCCTTTCCAGCTATATGGCCGGAGCGTGATTGGGAGCTTTTTCAAGGCCAGCCTGGAAGTTGGTCGGCTTTTTTCGATGCGTGCCAAGTTTTTGAAATTTTGCTTGTGTCTCAGATAGAAACATCTATTTTGTTTTTTATATATTTTTAGCAAAAAACATCATCAAATTCTCTTTGCAATTACAGCTAGACAAAAAGCAAACCATAAATAAAAGGCAATCAAGATGTTCGTCAAAGCCTATTTTGCGCGAGCTGCCACTGAATGTCAAATTCCTATTCCCAGTTCCACTGCATAGTTTTGAGCAAAAATCGACAATTTGCCGCCCCTCATCGTGCCAGCCCGCCAAATCAGAGCGGCCATGGGTGGGTTGGTTCTGGACTGGAGGGCATAATTGCAGCCAGGCTCCCCTCGCGTGGCGCGCACGTGAGGCCCAATTGAAAGCAGACCAGAGAGAGATTGTTTGAGCGGCAGAAAAAAGAGGGTTGCCCAGTGCAGTCCTGGAGGCAATTCCACTGGCCTTGGCGGCCGCCGACCTCCTCCTCCCCTACAATGCCTCCCAGAAGCTGCAGACGGAAACTGCCCCGGCCACGGCTTCCCCACCGGAAGAGCCTCAGCAGCAGCTCACGCTTGCCCTGCTTCTCGGTTGCGGCAATAGTTTGCTCTTTGTAAAGACACAAAGAAATTTGAGGATTTCTAAAAAAAATGCGTGGAATTAATTAAATTTAGAAAATGGGCAAGCTTTTGGAATGAAAAAACTGACTAGAACAAAAAATTGACGTGAACTATTGACTTGCACTTGAATAACAGACGTTTTCAAAATTTGTAAATTAAAAAAAGTTCAAATTTTAAAAAAATTGTAATTTTGTAAATAATTGTAAACAAATTTCTATAGGCAATTTTCTCAGGTCTGATGAGTGTGGTGACATCGCTGGGCAATTCGTTCGTGATCTTCGCTGTGGTCCGTAAGCAGTACCTGCGCACCTCAGCCACCATCCTCCTGGTCAGTCTGGCCGCCGGCGACCTCATCGTGGGCAGCCTCATCATGCCCATCGCCATCATCGAGCTCACGCTCAACCACTGGCCCCTAGGTTGTTTCCCTGTCTTCCATAGTTTTCCCTAGGCTCCGCTTGAGAGCCATTCATCCTTTAGAGTCGACACCGGCAATGCGAAAAGCTCTGGCCAAAGGGAGAGGATGGGTTTGCAGGTCTGATAGTGTGCGACCTGTACCATGCGATGGACATCTTCGCCTCCACAGTCTCCATCTGGAGCCTCGCCATCATCGCCCTGGACCGCTACAAGGCCGTCAACAACCCCATGCACTACTCTTCCGCTTCACGCATTCGCAAGTTCCCCTTGGCCTCCTACCTTCGAATACCCTACAACTTCTCCCAAGCTTTTACAAATTCTTGCCAAATGCTTCCATCTGAGCTGACACTTCTAGAGCTTTTGGTACAGATGAGCCTCAGAATAAATTGCAGGGCCCTGTACCAGGTGGCGGCAGTGTGGCTGGCCTCAGCTCTGCTCTCGTTCCCAGCCATCGCCTACTGGCGCATGGCTTCCCCAGAGCTGTACCTGGAGCCGGGAGCTTGCCGGTTCACGGACAGCGTCTTCTACCTCCTCACCTCCTCCTGCCTCTCCTTCTACCTCCCATTCAGCATCACCTGCGCCTCCTACTGGAGCGTATTCCGAGCCGCGGCTGGGTACTCACGCCCCTTTGTTCAGGGTTGAGAGACAGTCTCCAAAAATTTTTTCAATTTATTTTTTGTTTTCAGTATTTTCATATATTTTTCTATTTCTGTTTCATTCACCAATACTGTTCGGTGAAAAAAACAGCATAGGCTACTAAAACAATGCTGAAATCGGAAAACAAGAAAGGTGAGCATTGGCAGAATGGGAGATTAGATTAGATTATTAGCAGATGCTAGATTAATTTCCTAAGTCCAATTCTAAACTTTTGCCAAATTGGTTCTGGCCAAAAACCAAGCCACAATATTGCAACTATCCCTTGCCTGCAGGCACGCGGATGCAGTGCGCCATGGGCGCAAGCGCATCGCAGCCCAGCAGCAGCGGCGCAGTAGTCGCCGGCCGCTGGCCAATCTGCGTCGGCGGAGCCAGAACGCGGAGACCTCGGAGGCCCTCCAGCCGCCGCTCCGGCGCAGCCTCTACATGCGCATACACAAGGGCGGCACGGCCACGCCTGTCGGGGAGCGCAAAGCTGGTAGGCACTATTTTTCATAAAAATTTGTTTGCATTTTGACGTAGTTTTTGAAGCAATTTTTCATTTCGACGCAATTTTCTAAAAATTTTTGCAATTTTTTTTATTATGACGCAATTTGTATGCAAAATATGCGGAATAGGAAGGATTGACGGCGATTCTAGTACTGCTGATTGCAGAGGAGAGGACAAAGTGCTACAATGATTTAGCACAGCAGCTCTTTGTCCAGTCCTCTGGAATGAGCAATACTAGAACCGTCCTCTGGAGCATAAGGCTTAAAAAGTGGAGAGAGCCAGGCTCTGCTACAGGCCGAGCAGGGCCTGCTGAGGAGTCCGTGGCCAGCAGTACGGCAGCCAGCTCTCCACAACGGCCGGCCAGCATTCTGCACCTGCGCAGCCAGGCCCTGCGCACTCCCCAGGCCTCTCTGGACAGCACCAGTGAGTATGCTGGCGCATTTTCAGCTCTCTTATTGGCTCTGACAATTCTCTGACGAGTGTCTGGGTACGGGTTGGCTAGTGGGACCGGAGAATGACAGCTGGTACAGGCTCGGCCCTGAGCAGGGGGCGGAACTTCCGCTCCGTGAGCGTGGCCAGCACGGAGAGCTCGCTCATCCGCAGCCCCCCAATCGCCTCCACCACCATCTCACCGCTCGCCAAACAGCCATCCGGTCTGTAGGCCCTCAGCCAGGGTTCAGGGGACGCTTTGCTAAGATAGTCTGGCGACGAACCAAATAAATTCACAGTCTCAAAGAACGGAATCTTATATGTTTACTAGTTGGCGGCATAAGCAGCGCCAGTGAAACCTCAGCCTCTTTCTCCATTTAGCTCTTCGAATTGTTCATCTAGAAGAAAAAGATGATCGGAAGATTTCCCTTCAATCGCCATCCAACTACCTTTCCCACATCTGACAGACGCTGCAGGGACAGAGGCGAGCAGCCCTGAGCAGCCATCGCGAGAGCGCAGCGTCTCCACCTGCTCCACGACCGCCGCCTCTCGCAAGTCCTCCCGCGCCCGACTGGAGACCATAGAACCGGGCAAGAAGGTCCACTGCATCCCAGCCCTTTCTACTCCAACCAAGGGGGCTCTGCAGGGGGAGCTGGCGGAAAGATTCCGGCGGAAGTCCGGCCTCATGTCCGCCACCATCGCCCGCCTCCTGGCCGAGCAGCGGGCGGCCAAGATGCTCGGCCTGGTCATCGGCGCTTTCGGTGGGTTTTCTTTCCGTTCGATGCTGCTAAGCTGGCCCAGAGAAGGCGAAACTGCCTTCTGATCTGCCAGCAACTCCCTGACTGACCATTCCATCAACCTTTCCAGTAGTCATGTTCAAATAAATCAAGCATCCATGCATAGGGTTTCCATTGAGGGCTCAATGGGAACCCTCAATCCCGTTGTGTTCCATTTGACATTGGTTCATGATTCACTGGATAATTTCCAGCTCATTTCATCATTCCCTAGCTCCTTAATTAATCACTTGCTAAAATAGTAAACTCTCTGTTTCTCTGTCATATCTACAAGTTCCGGTGGCCACGGGGAGTAGGTCTGGCCATAAAAACGACACCGCGACAAATAATTGGCTACTGGCCTCTTTGCTGCCAATTAACGTTGGCCTGTGGCAGGTGCCTGTTGGCTGCCGTTCTTCTCGGTGAACATCCTGCTGGCCCTGTGCCCGGCGCCGCGATGTTTCAGCGAGCCCACCGCCTCCCGCCTATTCACCATCGTCACCTGGCTCGGCTACGCCAACTCCCTCCTCAATCCATGGGTACACCAACAGCATTCCCCTTCCATTCCTTTCGTATCTATTTCACAGCCAACAATCCTAGAACAGAGCTGGAGGAGGTATGGAGGAGTATTTGCAGATCTACACCTACTTCAATCGGGATCTCCAGCGAGCCTTCCGGGAGACTGCCAGATGGATTCTGCGAAAGCGCAGCTCAGCTCAGAACCTTCAGCCTGCCTGCCGAGAGGACTCCCTAGAGGACAGGACCGGTAGGCTTTGCCTCTTCTTACCTCCACCCACCTCTTCCAACTCCACCCTCCTTCTTCCAACATCAATTCTTACATCTCTTTACCTCCCCTGCCTAATCTATTCCGCCTCACTTCTTCTATACCTCTTTTTGGTTCACCTCATCTTTTCCAACCATTTTTCTTAAAATCTTCATCTGGCACCTTTTCCACCTCATGCAAATCGAAGGTGAGAATACGATTTGAAGGCTGGCGTTTGTGGGTGCTGCAGTTTTCGCGGCCAGAGTTCCTGCCGCTGCCATTTGCCTTTCGCCGACGTCAGCCTGTCCCATTCATTGTCCCCACTACATGCATTTGATCTCTTTTTTGCTACCCCTTGCCTATTTCCCCTCTTCTTCTACTTCCGGGTAGAACGAGAAAACCTATTACAAATCCTGTGATTAGCCCCTGGCGTTTTCTCTTTGATCTCATATATTGTTCTGGGCAGAAGACAGGGTGTTAAGATAATGAAGAAGCTGTAGAAGATTAACGACGGGAGAATAGGACAGTTTATACGAAGAATGAAGAGACTAAAAAGGCAGAAAACAAAACAAAGTCGTATTATTGTGTGATTGTGATTATGGGATTTACCATCCATAATAACAATTTTGTTAACAACAAAAATTCCTCATAACCACTACTGAGTGCTTTATCCACAAAATACCAAAGGCCAACTAGAAAGCAGGTTTTAGCCGACAGCCAGCTTACTCACCACCATTGAAGGATGTGACTCGAATTTTAATTTCTTTATGTAACTTATCAAATCAATACTGCTTCTCATTTTTTAGTTTTTGAAAATCTTTAAAGTAAATACAAGATTAATAAAGTTTTAATTTTCTGCGAAACTTAAAAAATTACATTATTATTCCACTTCCGGCCTCTAGAGGGAAGCAAGCTGTGGCAAGGAAAAGGGGCCGACCAGTTTGAACTTGCACCAGTCCACGTCCAGGTGGGCCTCCGCGAACTTGCGATGGAGTGGGATGAGATCGGAGCGATGGCACTGGTCCGCGTTCACCGCCAGCCCTCGGGCCAGGTTCCGCACCCCAGCACCGAAGCCTTTCCGAGTTCCCACAAAGATGCCCACTCTGCAAATGCCCCCCGTTCGCACCTGTGACAGTTTGCACCTCTGACAGTTTGCAACATATGTGGCAGTATTCGAGGTCAGTTTGCACCTGTGACAGTTTGCACCTATGACTGTTTGCGCCTGTGACCGTTGGCAACATATGTGGCAGTATTGGAGGGCAGTTTGCACCTGTGACAGTTTGCACATTTGGAAAATGGATGCTAGATTATAAAAATACCTAAAGAGAAAAGAAATTGGCAAAAAATGGAGATAAAAATTTATGAAATAAAAGTGAGCTTACCCGGCTTTTTCGCCGTGGACATCGACGCGACCGCCGATTTCGGTGCCCGGACGCATGTGCTGGATGTAGGGGCGGACGCCTTTGCCGCGGAAGACTTTGCGAATCTGCAACATTTTTCCCTTTCCCTAAATGGAGATTTTCTCCATCTAATTTTCGACGAATTGAAAATTGGCCAACCGTCTCCTCCAGCTGGGCGAGTAGGTCAGGCTTGGTTAGGAACTCCCAGATGTCGTGGTTCCGAATCCACAGCTGCACCAGCTCCACATTGGGCACCGACAGCCGTTCTGCATCCACCTCATTTCTCCTCACTTCACCTCCAATTATGCCAAAATCATCATTTCCATTCTAAGCTTGAAACTAAACCTCAGACAAGGCTTGACAAGGAAAAGCAAAAAAAGAGGCCGTGATGATCCGACACCAGCTTCCAGCCACCAATCAATCACAAAATAAGTCCGAAGAACCTTTGTGCCAAAACAGAAATGCCCCACAGCTGGATTAGAAGAAGCGTGCAAACCATGGTTGTTGGAAGCGTGAGTTGCGGTTGTCTGCCCGCTGCGCTTTCGACCCTTTCGCTCGTCTCAAGTAGAGGCGGGTTAGCGAGGCAGGGAGCCAAAGAAAATTGAGATCACAGCTCCAAATTATGATATCAGCTCCGAGCCATTTAGTGCTGAACCAGATGCCGGCATCTTTAGAACGGAAACTGACACATGCTGTGTAAGCGTGAGGAAAAGGATGAAGAGCTGCTTACGATCCGCTTTGATCTGGATTCGTAGTCGCTTGCGCACAATTTCGTAGGTGTCCAGAGCGCGGGCCATTATCTGCAATGTGTTTTCGTTTTATCGATTAAGAAAATAATTTTTTCGGTGAAATACTACTGACAGATGAGCTTAAATATAGGAAAATGAGAATGTTTACTTCCGCCAAAAATAATTGCCCTAATTGAATTTTAACTGCCCTAACTTTCTAGTATCAAGTTTGAAAAAGCTCGTGGAAAGTCAAGAAAACATTAAGTCTGTTATTTTTCATTGAATTAATTTTTTTGCACAATTTAGCTTTTGCTCAGAAACCCCTTCTGCTCCAATTTGCCTGGTCCGAACAGTTGCCAATTAGAGAGCAGCATAGGAACCAATATGGTGGTGTCGTCGTCCTGAAAGTCCGGCGTCCCGTACAAGTAGGCAATCTGGGAGAAGGGGCTTTTGGTGAAGGAGAGCCAGGCCGGGAGCCACGGCCGCCCCTCCACACTCACGTCCCACTTCACCTGCGCTGCAAAACAGGAGCCTCCTATGTGTGCACATTTTATGCAAATACTGCCTCGAATAAATAAATAAAATAAATAAATATCCTAAAATAAATAAATAATAATTTTATGCCTCTGCTCTGGTTTTATCACCAAACATTTGCTAGCGCTATTCGTTCACTGCTGGTATTGTATTTTCTCACGAATAAAAAATTAAATATTCAAAATCGAAGTAGAGGCTAATTTTTAAATTTTCCCTATTATTGCTGTGCTTTTGCGTCCATAGCGGCGAGTTTTCGCCTCTGAAGACTCAATCTGCTCAAATTTCAGGCCTCCCCCAAATTCCTTGGCCTTCACAACAAAGCTCAATTCAGCCCTCTCAAAAGCCGTACCTGCTCTGGGGAAGAAGAGGGCGCTGTGGAGCTGGTAGCTGAATAGCCTGCCCACCTTGGCCACTTTCGTGTAGTCTGGCTCAGCGGGCGGTGCTTCCGTCCAAACAGCCGTCGCAAAAGCGCTCGCCAGCAAGCAGCGCAACATTTTCGCTCCCTCAAACTCCTCAGCCAACTAGTCAGACGCTAAGCTTCAACTTTGGGTCAAAGGGGCGATTAACAATACCACCAGATTGAAATAACTGAAGGAACTGGAAAAAGTCCAATGCCCTTTGCGGCTTAAACTCCACCTACTGAATCGGTTTTCCAACTGGAAAGGACAACTTCTATAGCTTCTCTGCTGCGCATCCCTAGAGCGGGAGGGTGAAAATCCGCCCAACCCATCCGCCAATGGACCATAAAGGCGGAGAAGCATCTTGGGGAGGCCTGCGCGAAGTGTCTACAGGCTGAGCAGCCCCCCTGGCCTGCTACCAATCACTCATCCGCCGCCTCACTCCTGGCACGCTCCCCCCTTTTAGCCCCTCATCAGCGCCCCCCTTCCACACTCCCCCCCCCCCCCCCCCCAGTTGTTTTGTGCCCCTCCTCCCCGCACAGAGCTTGCCGATACACACACAGCCCCCTACCTTCCACTCGGCTAGGCGCGCAGCTGTGGATGCGGGGGCCTCCTCACCCGTTGTAGCCAACCCCCCCTCAGCCAACTGCCCCTGACAGGATGTGCAGGGGGTGAGGTTGTGAAGCTGGAAGGGACTTGTTTGAAGCCTTAGGGTGCTGACTGATTGGCTTTTGGTAGCTGATTTTCACTGATTTTGGTTTCGTTACTGATGGTTAGATACGTGCACATTTTAGAGCTCACTGAACAAAATCAAAGAATAATTTCATCTATAGTTTAATGTTGATGCATTAGTTAAATGTTTTTAAATGTTAAATGTTGAACGACAAGCTTTCGTTGTTTTAGTTGAACCTTCGATGTTTTGCTCAAAAACGTAGCAAACTATTTAAACACTCCTGCTAATCGGCAGTTGATTGACACATAGATAAATGAATTTATTACGTATTATAATAGATGGTAAGACAAGCATATTAAAAGTGGAGGCCCTGATGCGGCTATTTTACAACTTCTGAAGTGGCATTTTGTTGTCGACCCATTCTTGGTCATTTTTTTTCACCTTTTTGAGCCCGGTTTTCTCTCAAAACTTCCGAAGAAACGGAATCGTTCAGATTTGCAGTCCTTTTTATGCTGGCTTTGAGAGATAATGTTCTATAGATCAAAATCTGGCCCGGAAGTTTCTGAGGTTTACCCAAGATTCAAATGTTGCTGATTAATATTAATTGCAATCTTATCAAACTTTCTTGTTTAATGTCCATGAATGTTAAAAAGGACTTACCACATACATTTTATGACTCTTTGACTTTGTTCATGTAATCCTGCACAAGCGTGCATTCATGCGTGATCCATGCGTTCATGCACAAGATAAACTCCTTCAACAACTCCATCACCACCTGGCCACCAAAGCACTCCCAGAAATCCAAGCCGATCAGCTCTAGTCTCAAGCCACCGAGACCTTTGGGCAAGGGATTCGGCCACTCCTGCCTGAAACTCAGCCATCTGTATTCTCTTTTTTGCTCAAATGAACCCTTAAAAATTTCTCGCCTATAGTAAATTGACTTCGCTGCCTCTGTGTTCATGAAGTTTCTACCGCCGGTTTACATGAAAGGATTGGTTCGCCTGCTGACACATGCTGGGAAAGAGGGCGCTGCAGAAGAGCCAGGGACTGATCGAAAACCTCTTCGACATGATTTGCTTACACAGGCATTTACAAACTCTAGTTCTATGGATGCAGAGTGATTCCTTATTTGTTATGCTTTTCGTTTACAATTCGAATTCTTATTTAACAAGCTTCCAATGTTTCATTAATAAATATACCCAGGCACATTTAACGTTATAAAAGCATCAGAATAGCCGCATCAAGTCATTTTGATTCAGAATCGCTTGTCTTACCATCTATATAATGAAAGCTGATAACTCCTTTATCTATGATTGACATTACCCAGAGTAGAATTTAAGCAGACAAGTTGCTTTAGAATTATCAATTCAGCATAGTTCAAGTAATTGCCTGTCATAATCAAAATGGAATGCGGAATGCTGCGTCTAAAACCAACTCAAGAAATGAACTAAAAACCAGTATCTAGTCGCAATCCTTTGAGAGCAACTCTTCAACACTTATTAGGCAAGAATAAATGCACATTGCAAAACGATTCAAACATGAAAACAGCTAGCTAATTCCAATTTTACCAATTTATTTTCGATACTTTCAAAAATTCAGCGTCAGCACAAAACCAGTCTCTCGCAAGCATCTTCAAAGAAGCTCTAGTGGAAGCCCCTGTTCGAGTCCGGCGTCAGGTCGAGAGTCTGTTAGACGTGAACTTGGAGCTGCTCCTGCTCTTCCCGACGCGACCTTGTTCGAAGACAGCAGACGACGATGAGGACGATGAGGAGGATCAGCAGCAGACAAGCCGCCACCACCATCCCGATTATCCAGCTCCAACTCAGGCCTGCAAAATAGCTACTGCCGTAAAAGGCATAATTTTACCTAGGCAAGAATTTATCGACTGCCCAAAAAAGAAAAGATAAATGTTGCATGGTCATGTTGAAAGTTTTCAAAAAATTGTCAAGCCAAATTTAGCCTGCTATATCCAAGCATCCAAGCAAAACCAGGCTCAAATATAACAAATAGGAAGATCCTAACCTCGTTTTTTGCTGGCTGTGGAATCGGTTGCGCTGTCCATTTCCTGCACAGAAGCTATGCTTTTTTATTGTAGTTTCAGTGGAATAATCGGCATACTTCTGAAGCTACAGTCGGAGCAATGGATGCTTTCTCACTCTTAGACTCTTCAGTTGCCTTCAATTCCTCTCTGTTCCCCGCCAAGCCAACCAATATTGCAAGCAACCTCCATTGTAGGTTGCAAGCTAGGCTCAGGCTCTTCGCTCCAAACTATCTCCTCCTCCTCTTCAGTCTCCATTTCCTCAAGTCAGCATAACTCGCTGTCGCAAAGCTCAAGATAAAAAAATATCAAAAAAATAAATCAAACATCGTTTGCTAGGGTCGAAGCCGTTTTGGTGGAAGGCGTGAGAGGCGTCCTTATGCTAGTGGATGGGCTCTTGGTACTACTGGTGGAGGAAGAAGTTGAGCTGGTGGAGAGACTGGACAGCGAAGTAGAGGAGGAAGCTATTGTGGAAGGTGGCTCTCCAGATCCTTCTGCCAGCAGATCTTCGTCGTCTGTCTCCAGACCACCGGAGCCTGGCCAATTTGCATCCATTTCAATGGCACAGATCGGAATTTGGAAGCAAGATCAATAGCTCTAGAGCACCGCTGAAACCTTCAATGTCGATCTGCGCTGCGGTCAAGGACAGAGCCAGCAGGACGAGGAGGCACCATCGCCTCATCCTCACAACCTCGTTGCACTGCTTTTCAGCTGCCAACAATTTGAGCCTTCACATGAGCCAAATTCTAAGCTCTAGGTGAACACCATTCTAGTCCGCAATATCCCTTTCAAGGGCACTAAAATCTCAAAAAAACAATAAAAGCAAAAACACTATTAAAAAATCGATGAGGACCTAGGAGTCCTATAGTTCATCGCAATTTCATCTCATGGCAAGTTCAACTATAATTTACCGGACAGGATCTGAGTCAAGCGTGGGTTGGGCAGAAGGCGTGTGTGGAGGCTAAAGAATCTAGAAGGACAAGCGCTAAAGGCTCGCTTATCACAGCCTGAGTGTCAACAGAGTGGGTGCTGTGTAGAGCATTGAGCTGTGCGCTCTTTTTGGGGGCCGCTGGACTGCTGCATAATGACACATACACAGAGGCAGGGTAACCAGTCTCCCCAGCGCTCCCCAACTGAGGCTATTGGATGCCGTTCAGAGACTATACGCCCCATTTAGCTGGTCCCAGCCGTCCAACACCCTCCCCCCCCCCCCCCACCCAGGTGAGATTGAACGGATGCGACAATGGGCGACCTCGCAAAAACCGGCTCGAATTCATTTCATTTGGGATTAATCAGCTTCTAAAATTCTACAAATGCAAAGCATGATCGATGGAGCCTTTATTAGAAAAAACTTAGAATGGCTCCACTGAAAAAGTTTGCGACCAGTCAAGAAGAATCAAACAAAACACACATTTTCTCCTGACAGCAGCCAAAAGCAACAAAGCCAAGACTTACCGCAAAGGCCAATGGACTGTGCGGCAGTTTAGTCAAGCCAAGACTACTGAAAAGCCTCCAAAAAAGCACAAAACATAGGCCTGACCACCGGCCTCTCACCCTTTTTGCAGACTGACTCAGGACCAGCCTTTCTGCCCCCCCTGCACCTGGCTTTTTCCAACCTCTCCTGTACGAGGCAAAAACACCAGGCAGGGCCCTGCCCCCGGGCAGGCCAAATGTGCCGCAGCGCCACGATTTCGGTCTCTGGCCTGGCCTGGAGCAGAAGAGCCTTTGTGCGGCTGATTGATGCCCCGAAATCTGGACAGAGGCGGCTTGGAAAGACCCGAGAACTTCTCAGTACAAAAAATGTAAAAAAAGGACCAAGGATTTGTAAATTTTTTAAAGAAAATGTTGGATTGCCGTTCTTTTTAAAAAAGAAATGGGTCAGAAAATGAAGCACAAGATAGAAAATGAAGCACAAGATGCAGCAATGGCCAGTCAAAAGCAGTGAGGTCAGGCGTGAAGCGACTGGCACTCAAGATTAGCCTGTGTCGACTCTGATGTGGAGAGAAAGTAAAAAAAAACACCAAAAACCTGGAAAAAGAAGTCAGAGAAATGTTATATTTTGTGGCAAACATTGATCATTAAAAAAATTAGGAATACATAGGAAAATGAATCACAAGGCGTAGCAGTGGTTGGTCAAAGTCAGGTGTGAAGAGGCTGGCTCTCAAGACCAGTAGCCAGGCCCACTTCACTTTTGCTCGTTTTTATTCTCAGACCTGGTCTAGTTTTAAAGACACTGTGTTTCTATATAACATGGTTAAAGAGGGCTAATGATTGTTGTGCAGAAGAATACATTTTATAAATAGAGACAATTATATCTGCTACTTGTTATAAATTTTTTCGACCAAATATATTTTTCTCTGTTTTTACCCGCAAAGTTAGTTGAGTTTAGTTCTTCGTTTAGTAGAGAACTAAAAATTTTCAGAACTACACAAAAAATAATTGTGTCTCGAGGGTTGCAAAATTTTACGTGACCATAATTACCTCCTCTTAGGTTCGCGTTTTTGACACGGAGCCATTCAGAAAATTCGACCATCTGTCAAATTCCACTTCATACATATCACCATCTTCTTTCTTTCTTTCCCACATACTTTTTCATTCCGTAGATTCCTCACAGGACATATGCTCAGAAGTTATACCAGCCTAAATTTTGCACGATGACTTCCAAATAACCCAATCTTCGCGCAAACAGAGATTTACGTCCGAGCCATTATTCCAGGAACACCCAGACTCCCTCTTCTATTTGGGCAAGATAAGGATCCTCCTGTGTGTGTGCCTGTGCTGTCTGGATGGAGACGCGTCCGGATCCAGAGCCACTGCTTCCGCACAAGGATCCTAGTCCAGGCCAAACCTCACCCTCCACGCCTCCCTCATGCTTTCCCAGGTGAGCACCAAAGTCTCCGGTCCCTCCAAGAAGTGCCCCATCAACTCCATCGCCTACTATGCTCCTGTGGATCATTGGAGGTTCACGTGCTCTTTGCTCTGTTTGCGAAAGAAAGAAACGCTCACTTTATGATATGACAGAGACTTCCCAAAGTGTCTGTAAACTTGTCTTTTCTAAGTAAGAAACATTTTGGACGGCGGGAGACTCGAAACACTGAACACTAGTTTTAAACTCTTCGAATTAAGGTTGCTTTTAGGACTTGGAATGATTGCCAGCTGTGGTGCTTTTTTGGGACTATGCTAGCTCCCCCCCCCCACTTATACATTCCCCCCCACTTAAATAACCCCCCCCCCCCACTTATACAATCCCCCCCCACTTAAAAATTAAAATTTTTTTTATTGTTTTTTAATACATATCTGTGCATATCACGAACTTTAAACTCAAGGAATTTTCATGCAGTTGATTAAATACATACTTTTTTTAGAAACATAGTCTATAACGGATGGCGGGCGCATGCCTACCAGGAGTAGGGGCTGGTCCCCTACCAGGAGTATCTTTCAAGATTGAAACTGAAAGGGCTTAGACGCATGCTCGTCCTCAACGAGGTCATGACATTGGCAGTACCAAATAAACAATGATCAATTATTAGGTACTGCCACACTCAAGAACACCGCGAGGACGAGCATGCGTCTAATCCCGTCAGTTGGAATCTTGAAAGGGACTCCTTGTAGGGGACAAGCCCCTACTCCTGGTAGGCATGCGCCCGCCATCCGGTATAGACTAACTAAAAAAGTAGGTATTTTGTTGTTTAGAAAAAAATTCCTTGAGTTTAAACTTCGAGATATGTACAGATATGTATTTTAAAGCAATAAAAAAAATTTCAATTTTTAAGTGGGGGGATTGTATAAGTGGGGGGGGGAATGTTTAAGTGGGGGGGGGGAGCTAGCATAGTCCCTTTTTTGTTCGCTTAAATTTACAGCTCATGAACTAATACCTCAACTTTAGTCAAATGAAATCAAAAAACTAGAATATTTTCCTTTTTAATTTTTAAATTCAGATCTAGTGTTTTGCAGGCTGACACCATGGTTGCTGGGTGGCCTGGCGCTGACAGGCTGGTTGACTGCGGCCGTCTTCATCCTGCTCTGGGAGCACCAGCTTCACAAGCCTCCGCCCTTACCTATCATTCCAGCTTCCAGTTTGCTCCCTCTTCTCATCTTTCAAAATTCAATAGGAGCGCTGAACACCAAAATAATTTGATGGCATATTTGCATAATAGATTCTATGATTATTTTATGTTCTTCCCTAACGGTGTTTGTTCTGAAATATAGAAGCCAGCAAACAGCAAGCCTAGCAGTTTGCAAAATAGTTTCCAACTGAACTCAGAGTTCAGCCTTATTCTGACACAGAATATGTTTGACTGTATGTGCCGATTTGGCCAGAACAACATTTAAATAGTTCAATTTGACGATATGTGATAGAAGCCATTTGTAGGCTCCTGGGATGCTCACTTTCCCAACGCCGCCGTTGCAGCAGACAGTTGGCAGTGCTCCGAAGTTGGACGGTTGCTCCTTTCCTGCTCACATGTTCAATGTAGAAACTTTGAATTCATTTTTTTTTCGAAAATGCATTGCATTTGCAATACATTTCCTAAAAATCTAATCTTTTTGGCTTAAGTAAAAAATTCTGATTCAAATTAGCATCATCAAAACTTTTTAGACCTCATTTAACCTGAACATGGATTACAGCAGCATTCTGCTGAAAGGAGGCAATGCCGTGGATGCGAGCATTGCGGCGCTGCTCTGCGACGGCCTGGTGAATGCGCACAGCATGGGCCTGGGAGGAGGTTTGCTTCTCCATCCTCCTATCTTCTTTATATCTCGAATGGATGAGAAGGAAACTCAGGGAAAGCAGTTTGGTGCCAAGTTTGAGGGCAGGCTGAAATTGAGGCTTCTTCATGGTCATCTACAATGCTACGACGGGGGCCTGTCGAACTGTGGACGCTCGTGAGGTCGGCGCTTCTCGCCCCCCCTCCACTCCACAGGCCGCCCGGAAAGGTTGGCATTTTTGCACTCAAAATTTCAGAATTCAATTCTAAAATTAATTTTTTTTAAATACGGGGCTGCATGAAGATGAGTTTCCATATGTTTATGAATTTTAGTCATTTGCCGTGCGGAATGTTTTTAAAAACTAGTCAATGCGGAATGTCAAGTAAAACGCAAAATTACATGCCATTACTTAAAACATTGTGGAATACGGCGACGGAATGTTGAGGCTGGGAGTCGATTGGTGTTCCGGGCGAACTGATGGGCTATTGGCAAGCTCACCAAAATTACGGACGCCTGCCCTGGCGAGAGCTTTTTCAGCCTGCCATTCGGATGGCACAGGACGGCTTCTTCATGGAGACTGGTCGGAACTTCATTTCTATGACTTCATTAGGAAGCTCTACATATGGGATGCTCCCACATTGGACAAATTGACTTGTAGACAATTTTAGCACAGATTTAGAATCGGCATATATGATTTGTGAACAAAAAAACTCAAGTTTTCTTGGCGATTCTCAAAATTATAGGCCGTGCGAGGCTCAAAATTGGTGCCGCCGTGCAAATCCCCCATCCCTCCCATTAGACACTCAAAAAGGGAAGTCCATGGTTTTTTAACCAAATTCAAATGTAAGCACAGATTTAGAATCGGCATATATGATTTGTGAACAAAAAAACTCAAGTTTTCTTGGCGATTCTCAAAATTATAGGCCGTGCGAGGCTCAAAATTGGTGCCGCCGTCCAAAAACCCCATCCCTTCCATTAGTCACTCAAAAAGGGAAGTCCATGGTTTTTTAACCAAATTCAAATGTAAGCACAGATTTAGAATCGGCATATATGATTTGTGAACAAAAAAACTCAAGTTTTCTTGGCGATTCTCAAAATTATAGGCCGTGCGAGGCTCAAAATTGGTGCCGCCATGCAAAAACCCCATCCCTTCCATTAGTCACTCAAAAAGGGAAGTCCATGGTTTTTTAACCAAATTCAAATGTAAGCACAGATTTAGTATCGGCATATATGATTTGTGAACAAAAAAACTCACGTTTTCTTGGCGATCCTCAAAATTATAGGCCGTGCGAGGCTCAAAATTGGTGCCGCTGTGCAAAAACCCCATCCCTTCCATTCGTCACTCAAAAAGGGAAGTCCATGGTTTTTTAACCAAATTCAAATGTGAGCACAGATTTAGAATCGGCATATATGATTTGTGAACAAAAAAACTCAAGTTTTCTTGGCGATTCTCAAAATTATAGGCCGTGCGAGGCTCAAAATTGGTGCCGCCGTGCAAATCCCCCATCCCTCCCATTAGACACTCAAAAAGGTAAGTCCATGGTTTTTTAACCAAATTCAAATGTAAGCACAGATTTAGAATCGGCATATATGATTTGTGAACAAAAAAACTCAAGTTTTCTTGGCGATTCTCAAAATTATAGGCCGTGCGAGGCTCAAAATTGGTGCCGCCGTCCAAAAACCCCATCCCTTCCATTAGTCACTCAAAAAGGGAAGTCCATGGTTTTTTAACCAAATTCAAATGTAAGCACAGATTTAGAATCGGCATATATGATTTGTGAACAAAAAAACTCAAGTTTTCTTGGCGATTCTCAAAATTATAGGCCGTGCGAGGCTCAAAATTGGTGCCGCCGTGCAAAAACCCCATCCCTTCCATTAGTCACTCAAAAAGGGGAGTCCATGGTTTTTTAACCAAATTCAAATGTAAGCACAGATTTAGTATCGGCATATATGATTTGTGAACAAAAAAACTCACGTTTTCTTGGCGATCCTCAAAATTATAGGCCGTGCGAGGCTCAAAATTGGTGCCGCTGTGCAAAAACCCCATCCCTTCCATTCGTCACTCAAAAAGGGAAGTCCATGGTTTTTTAACCAAATTCAAATGTGAGCACAGATTTAGAATCGGCATATATGATTTGTGAACAAAAAAACTCAAGTTTTCTTGGCGATTCTCAAAATTATAGGCCGTGCGAGGCTCAAAATTGGTGCCGCCGTGCAAAAACCCAATCCCTTCCATTAGTCACTCAAAAAGGGAAGTCCATGGTTTTTTAACCAAATTCAAATGTAAGCACAGATTTAGAATCGGCATATATGATTTGTGAACAAAACAACTCAAGTTTTCTTGGCGATTCTCAAAATTATAGGCCGTGCGAGGCTCAAAATTGGTGCCGCCGTCCAAAAACCCCATCCCTTCCATTAGTCACTCAAAAAGGGAAGTCCATGGTTTTTTAACCAAATTCAAATGTAAGCACAGATTTAGAATCAGCATATATGATTTGTGAACAAAAAAACTCAAGTTTTCTTGGCGATTCTCAAAATTATAGGCCGTGCGGGGCTCAAAATTGGTGCCGCCATGCAAAAACCCCATCCCTTCCATTAGTCACTCAAAAAGGGAAGTCCATGGTTTTTTAACCAAATTCAAATGTAAGCACAGATTTAGAATCGGCATATATGATTTGTGAACAAAAAAACTCAAGTTTTCTTGGCGATTCTCAAAATTATAGGCCGTGCGAGGCTCAAAATTGATGCCGCCGTGCAAAAACCCCATCCCTTCCATTAGTCACTCAAAAAGGGAAGTCCATGGTTTTTTAACCAAATTCAAATGTAAGCACAGATTTAGAATCGGCATATATGATTTGTGAACAAAAAAACTCAAGTTTTCTTGGCGATTCTCAAAATTATAGGCCGTGCGAGGCTCAAAATTGGTGCCGCCGTGCAAAAACCCCATCCCTTCCATTAGTCACTCAAAAAGGGAAGTCCATGGTTTTTTAACCAAATTCAAATGTAAGCACAGATTTAGAATCGGCATATATGATTTGTGAACAAAAAAACTCAAGTTTTTTTGGCGATTTTCAAAATTATAGGCCGTGCGAGGCTCAAAATTGGTGCCGCCGTGCAAAAACCCCATCCCTTCCATTAGTCACTCAAAAAGGGAAGTCCATGGTTTTTTAACCAAATTCAAATGTAAGCACAGATTTAGAATCGGCATATATGATTTGTGAACAAAAAAACTCAAGTTTTCTTGGCGATTCTCAAAATTATAGGCCGTGCGAGGCTCAAAATTGGTGCCACCGTGCAAAAACCCCATCCCTTCCATTAGTCACTCAAAAAGGGAAGTCCATGGTTTTTTAACCAAATTCAAATGTAAGCACAGATTTAGAATCGGCATATATGATTTGTGAACAAAAAAACTCAAGTTTTCTTGGCGATTCTCAAAATTATAGGCCGTGCGAGGCTCAAAATTGGTGCCGCCGTCCAAAAACCCCATCCCTTCCATTAGTCACTCAAAAAGGGAAGTCCATGGTTTTTTAACCAAATTCAAATGTGAGCACAGATTTAGAATCGGCATATATGATTTGTGAACAAAAAAACTCATGTTTTCTTGGCGATTCTCAAAATTATAGGCCGTGCGAGGCTCAAAATTGGTGCTGCCATGCAAAAACCCCATCCCTTCCATTAGTCACTCAAAAAGGGAAGTCCATGGTTTTTTAACCAAATTCAAATGTAAGCACAGATTTAGAATCGGCATATATGATTTGTGAACAAAAAAACTCAAGTTTTCTTGGCGATTCTCAAAATTATAGGCCGTGCGAGGCTCAAAATTGGTGCCGCCGTGCAAAAACCCCATCCCTTCCATTAGTCACTCAAAAAGGGAAGTCCATGGTTTTTTAACCAAATTCAAATGTAAGCACAGATTTAGAATCGGCATATATGATTTGTGAACAAAAAAACTCAGTCTTTTTGGCGATTCTCAAAATTATAGGCCGTGCAAGGCTCAAAATTGGTGCCGCCGTGCAAAAACCCCATCCCTTCCATTAGTCACTCAAAAAGGGAAGTCCATGGTTTTTTAACCAAATTCAAATGTAAGCACAGATTTAGAATCGGCATATATGATTTGTGAACAAAAAAACTCAGTCTTTTTGGCGATTCTCAAAATTATAGGCCGTGCAAGGCTCAAAATTGGTGCCGCCGTGCAAAAACCCCATCCCTTCCATTAGTCACTCAAAAAGGGAAGTCCATGGTTTTTTAACCAAATTCAAATGTAAGCACAGATTTAGAATCGGCATATATGATTTGTGAACAAAAAAACTCAAGTTTTCTTGGCGATTCTCAAAATTATAGGCCGTGCGAGGCTCAAAATTGGTGCCGCCGTGCAAATCCCCCATCCCTCCCATTAGTCACTCAAAAAGGGAAGTCCATGGTTTTTTAACCAAATTCAAATGTAAGCACAGATTTAGAATCGGCATATATGATTTGTGAACAAAAAACTCAAGTTTTCTTGGCGATTCTCAAAATTATAGGCCGTGCGAGGCTCAAAATTGGTGCCGCCATCCAAAAACCCCATCCCTTCCATTAGTCACTCAAAAAGGGACGTCCATGGTTTTTTAACCAAATTCAAATGTAAGCACAGATTTAGAATCGGCATATATGATTTGTGAACAAAAAAACTCAAGTTTTCTTGGCGATTCTCAAAATTATAGGCCGTGCGAGGCTCAAAATTGGTGCCGCCGTGCAAAAACCCCATCCCTTCCATTAGTCACTCAAAAAGGGAAGTCCATGGTTTTTTAACCAAATTCAAATGTAAGCACAGATTTAGAATCGGAATATATGATTTGTGAACAAAAAAACTCACGTTTTCTTGGCGATTCTCAAAATTATAGGCCGTGCGAGGCTCAAAATTGGTGCCGCCGTGCAAAAACCCCATCCCTTCCATTAGTCACTCAAAAAGGGAAGTCCATGGTTTTTTAACCAAATTCAAATGTGAGCACAGATTTAGAATCGGCATATATGATTTGTGAACAAAAAAACTCAAGTTTTCTTGGCGATTCTCAAAATTATAGGCCGTGCGAGGCTCAAAATTGGTGCCGCCATGCAAAAACCCCATCCCTTCCATTAGTCACTCAAAAAGGGAAGTCCATGGTTTTTTAACCAAATTCAAATGTAAGCACAGATTTAGAATCGGCATATATGATTAGTGAACAAAAAAACTCAAGTTTCCTTGGCGATTCTCAAAATTATAGGCCGTGCGAGGCTCAAAATTGGTGCCGCCGTGCAAAAACCCCATCCCTTCCATTAGTCACTCAAAAAGGGAAGTCCATGGTTTTTTAACCAAATTCAAATGTAAGCACAGATTTAGAATCGGAATATATGATTTGTGAACAAAAAAACTCACGTTTTCTTGGCGATTCTCAAAATTATAGGCCGTGCGAGGCTCAAAATTGGTGCCGCCGTGCAAAAACCCCATCCCTTCCATTAGTCACTCAAAAAGGGAAGTCCATGGTTTTTTAACCAAATTCAAATGTGAGCACAGAATTAGAATCGGCATATATGATTTGTGAACAAAAAAACTCAAGTTTTCTTGGCGATTCTCAAAATTATAGGCCGTGCGAGGCTTAAAATTGGTGCCGCCATGCAAAAACCCCATCCCTTCCATTAGTCACTCAAAAAGGGAAGTCCATGGTTATTTAACCAAATTCAAATGTAAGCACAGATTTAGAATCGGCATATATGATTAGTGAACAAAAAAACTCAAGTTTTCTTGGCGATTCTCAAAATTATAGGCTGTGCGAGGCTCAAAATTGATGCCGCCGTGCAAAAACCCCATCCCTTCCATTAGTCACTCAAAAAGGGAAGTCCATGGTTTTTTAACCAAATTCAAATGTAAGCACAGATTTAGAATCGGCATATATGATTTGTGAACAAAAAAACTCAAGTTTTCTTGGCGATTCTCAAAATTATAGGCCGTGCGAGGCTCAAAATTGGTGCCGCCGTGCAAAAACCCCGTCCCTTCCATTAGTCACTCAAAAAGGGAAGTCCATGGTTTTTTAACCAAATTCAAATGTAAGCACAGATTTAGAATCGGCATATATGATTTGTGAACAAAAAAACTTAGTCTTTTTGGCGATTCTCAAAATTGTGGCCGTGGGAGGCTCAAAATTGGGGCCGCTGTGCAAAAACCCCATCCCTTCCATTGGTCACTCAAAAAGGGAAGTCCATGGTTTTTTTAACCAAATTCAAATGTGAGCACAGATTTAGAATCGGCATATATGATTAGTGAACAAAAAAACTCAAGTTTTCTTGGCGATTCTCAAAATTATAGGCCGTGCGAGGCTCAAAATTGGTGCCGCCATGCAAAAACCCCATCCCTTCCATTGGTCACTCAAAAAGGGAAGTCCATGGTTTCTTAACCAAATTCAAATGTAAGCACAGATTTAGAATCGGCATATATGATTTGTAAACAAAAAAATTCAAGTCTTGTTGGCGATTCTCAAAATTGTAGGCCATTCGAGGCTCAAAATTGGGGCCGCCGTGCAAAAACCCCATCCCTTCCATTGGTCACTCAAAAAGGGAAGTCAATGGTTTTTTAACCAAATTCAAATGTAAGCACAGATTTAGAATCGGCATATATGATTTGTGAACAAAAAAACGTAAGTCTTTTGGCGATTCTCAAAATTGGGGCCATGCGATGCTCAAAATTGGTGCCACCGTGCAAAAACCCCATCCCTTCCATTGGTCACTCAAAAAGGGAAGTCCATGGTTTCTTAACCAAATTCAAATGTAAGCACAGATTTAGAATCGGCATATATGATTTGTGAACAAAAAAATTCAAGTCTTGTTGGCGATTCTCAAAATTGTAGGCCGTTCGAGGCTCAAAATTGGGGCCGCCGTGCAAAAACCCCATCCCTTCCATTGGTCACTCAAAAAGGGAAGTCAATGGTTTTTTAACCAAATTCAAATGTAAGCACAGATTTAGAATCGGCATATATGATTTGTGAACAAAAAAACGTAAGTCTTTTGGCGATTCTCAAAATTATAGGCCGTGCGAGGCTCAAAATTGGTGCCGCCGTGCAAAAACCCCATCCCTTCCATTGGTCACTCAAAAAGGGAAGTCCATGGTTTCTTAACCAAATTCAAATGTAAGCACAGATTTAGAATCGGCATATATGATTTGTGAACAAAAAAATTCAAGTCTTGTTGGCGATTCTCAAAATTGTAGGCCATTCGAGGCTCAAAATTGGGGCCGCCATGCAAAAACCCCATCCCTTCCATTGGTCACTCAAAAAGGGAAGTCAATGGTTTTTTAACCAAATTCAAATGTAAGCACAGATTTAGAATCGGCATATATGATTTGTGAACAAAAAAACATAAGTCTTTTGGCGATTCTCAAAATTGGGGCCATGCGAGGCTCAAAATTGGTGCCGCCATGCAAAAACCCCATCCCTTCCATTGGTCACTCAAAAAGGGAAGTTCATGGTTTCTTAACCAAACTCAAATGTAAGCACAGATTTAGAATCGGCATATATGATTTGTAAACAAAAAAATTCAAGTCTTGTTGGCGATTCTCAAAATTGTAGGCCGTTCGAGGCTCAAAATTGGGGCCGCCATGCAAAAACCCCATCCCTTCCATTGGTCACTCAAAAAGGGAAGTCAATGGTTTTTTAACCAAATTCAAATGTAAGCACAGATTTAGAATCGGCATATATGATTTGTGAACAAAAAAACGTAAGTCTTTTGGCGATTCTCAAAATTGGGGCCATGCGAGGCTCAAAATTGGTGCCGCCGTGCAAAAACCCCATCCCTTCCATTGGTCACTCAAAAAGGGAAGTTCATGGTTTCTTAACCAAATTCAAATGTAAGCACAGATTTAGAATCGGCATATATGATTTGTGAACAAACAAATTCAAGTCTTGTTGGCGATTCTCAAAATTGTAGGCCGTTCGAGGCTCAAAATTGGGGCCGCCGTGCAAAAACCCCATCCCTTCCATTGGTCACTCAAAAAGGGAAGTCAATGGTTTTTTAACCAAATTCAAATGTAAGCACAGATTTAGAATCGGCATATATGATTTGTGAACAAAAAAACGTAAGTCTTTTGGCGATTCTCAAAATTGGGGCCATGCAATGGAGCGGAAGCACGGTCCCCTCTTAGCCAAGGACCAACCCTATTACGGATTTTGAAAATATGATTGCCTGCCAAATATTCCATGGGCAATTTGCAGAGCTTCAAGTAGGCTCAATGGACGCAGCAAACACAAAGCTTTAATCAAAAAAAAAGTTTGTTGAATTTGGTTAAGAATTGACCAAGTTATGGCCAAAAACTTTTTTGCGGTCCAAAATCTAAAAAATAATATTTTAAATAATATTTTTGGCTATAATGCATATTTCTTATCAATATTAATAAATGTATTTTTTTTAGCTCTATCTGAAAAATCGTTCCAATGTGGGCTAAATTTTATGGGTTCTCTTAGCTCTTTAGTAAACTTTAAACTTTAGCAAGCATAATTTCAAGATAAGAGTTCAAAATTTAATTTCATCACCTTATGTCCCAAGCTAGTTCAATGATAAGATGAATCAAACAAAATTTCACCACCTTTATGCCCAAAGTATTGCAATTGTATGTGTAAACATTAATATGGAGCCAGGTAAGAGAATAAAGCACTGAATCAGAGATTCACAATTTCAGTAATAATACTGGTTATCCGTGGAGTTGGGGCAGAAAATAAGAGACTGCTTATTTTAGGCATCCACAAATCCATCAATCACCCGTGGCTAGCTGAATTCAGGCAGCAGGAGAACGCCAATCTCAGCGCTTCGCCATTCCGGTTCCTGCATTCTGTCCCAAAACTATCAGAGCTCATCAAAGACTCAGTTTTAAAAGACAAATATGAGTTAGTCAAGTTTAAGCTAGACTTTAATTATGGTTAGAGTACACAGCCAGAGCCGCTAGCCTTCTGAAACCTCCTCAATTGGCTTCCTCAGCCAGTGGCAGCATGGAAGGCATAAATTTCCTAAATGACTCGATTATTAGCCGATTTCATGGTCGCATTTCGTTCTTCCCACCCAGTGAAAGGGGGGCAGAAAATAGCTGGGCCACCTGAAGGCCGTGGTTCGATGCTGGGAGCGGGAAGGTGCTGGACGTAGGCCAACGACTGCGTCTGCCCCAGTTGGCCAGGACCCTGCAAAGGCTGGCCGAGTCTGCGGAGCCCGTCCAGGAGTTTTATCGAGGAGCCATCGGGCGGCGGCTGGCTCGAGAGATACTGGACCACGGTTGCCTACTGCAGATCCAGCCGGCTTCTGCTGTTTAGATGCTGAATGCATGCTGGCATTTCAGTAGCTGGTTTTGATGAGTTTAGGCTTAGGTGGGGCTGGGTGCAGGGACACTGAATGTTTCGACTGGGAAAGACTTTGAGCTGTTAGCTGTAGCATATCAATAAGTAGCTGAGTCACCGATGGCATAGATGTTTGAGGATCATAAGTATGTTTTTGAAAGCAGTTTTTTCGAGTCTCTAGGCACACCATATGATACTAGGCATATAGGGTGAAGCTAGTTGACGCACTATTTACGAAAGCCTCATTTCAGCCCAAGAATCTCTCGCTGTGCCTCTTTTCAAATCTAGATTTCATACTCCATTCCGTATTGTTAGGTTACAGCTGTGCGTCAAAGCGATTCCCAGCTGAAACATCAGGGCAGTAGGTGGAGAAATTGTCAGGCGGCTGGGTGACGGGCGAAGATCTGGCCAGCTACAGGGTGCGGCTGGCAGATGCGGAGCAGTTTCCCATCTCTCCACAGCTCAGCCTCTACACCCTGGGTGGGCTGGCCTTTCTTTGCCAAGCTTCTAGAACTCGAGAATTCCTTCTTTTTCAGGAGCACCCAGTGGAGGCCCCGCAGTTGCCATGAACCTCGCCCTCAATCAGCGTTTGCGGCTTCATTCAAAGCTTGAGAACCATAGGCTGCATTGACTGTCATGACATAAGGCTGCACGATAAGCATTAAAAAGGCCTGCAGCTGGTGTTGAGTTGGGAGTGGCGAAAGTTGTGCTCAGGATGGCCATCTTTTGAATCTTTAACGAGATTATAAAAAATTATAAACTCACAAAAATTCTCAAAAAAAAATTGAAAACGAGCTCAAAAATTGATTTTTTTTGAAAAATGTCGTTTGCAGAGCTCATAGATCGGCCACCGAAAACTTGGAGCGAACTGACGGCTGCTTTTCACCACCTCATCGAGAACATGAAGTTCACCTACGGCCACTGGCGTCACATGGAGGATAATCCACAGTCCCTGAGACAAATTTCTGTAAAAATAGCATCTGCCTATCTTTTAGTATCTGCCATTCCAGAATGGACGAAAAAAACAAATATAAATATGCAACGATTTTGTGTCATGTTACCAAGGGAACACAAATATTAAATATTATATGCTCATTGGAAAAGACTGCAAAATTGCAGCTGCTCCGTGACATGGGCGACCCCGCCTATCTAGCAAAACTAGCGAGCAGAGTGCAATCAACGGTTACCAACACTTCCTTTTTTTTCAAAACTTTTCAAAACAGCACATGCACAATGCCTACTCTTACACCCTTCCTCCAAAAACCTGGATCGGACAGTCCATTCCAGTCCATTCCAGTCCAAAACCAGGCCATTCCCCTCAAGATCCTCAGCAATCAACCAACATGGCCCAATTGAGGCCTAGACCTATTATTTCGCCTATTGTTACCGCGATGCCGCGCCGTATTAGTTTCTTCAAATATTCAAAAAGAGGCGAATAGGGAAAAAGAATATTCAAATATTCCTTCAAGGTGCTCAGAAAAGCAGTCATTTGACAGGCGGCCTGGGACTGGAGCGAGTACGATTGGCCAGGCCCCGGCTCTGTGGAGCCAGCAGCGGAGGGTTTTCCTCCTCAAATTCTAAGCAATGGCAAACTGGTGGAGCATTTGCCAGGCCGCGGAGGGACAGCCCACATCTCTGTCGTGGACTCCGAAGGCAACGCCGTCGCGGCCACCTCCAGCATCAACTACTAGTCCTTGCTTCTGCCATTATTTGCTTAAATATTTTTTTGGTTGAGGAGAAAATGTAAGCGATTAAAATCGACCGTTTATACAATATCAAAATTTCTATCAAAATTATTGTGCCCTGGTTTGAAAAATTGTATTTGTTTTGTGTCAAAAATTCTTGTCATTTCTTGACTAATATCGTCAAATCCTCTTTATTCATCTGATCGAAGCATATTTTAGAACCATAGTTTATAGTGGACTAGCAGATATAGAAACAGAGAACTAGTAATTTTATGACCAATGTCTCAAATGGGCCTCCAGTTTCGGGAGCAGAGCAGTCTCCCCGTCCACCGGCATCATCTGGAACAACCACATGGCCGATTTCTCCTATCCAGAGCCTGCCAGCAGCACCAGCCTCAACGTAAGTCTACCACCATTGCAATCTGATCAAGCAGATCAAGCAAAAGCAGCCTAGTGAAGGTCCGCAGAACAATTGGACTCTTTTAGGCTCGGCTTGAAAGCCTTGAGCTAGAAGCAGAGGTGTGGCAAAGATGGGGAGTTTGAGGTGAGCAATGGGTGGGGAAGAGGCAAGCGACCGCGCTCCTCACAATCCCCGGTAATCCTGCTGAAAGAAGGGCGCCCATATCTGGTCTCCGGTGCCTCCGGCGGCTCCAAAATACTCAGCTCTGTCACACTGGTTTCACCTTTCTTTGTACTGCTCAGGCGAAATATTCATTCATACCTGCTGGACGATACCTCATAAAACCTCTTAGTTTCCTATGGAATAGAGGCATTTTAATGGCACCCTGTAATGCTCTGGCTAAAAGGGTCGTAGACTTATTGGTTCCACTAAAATGCCAGAAATGTGCCGCTTAAAGCATGAAACCTTTGCGATTTGGGAAGGCTTGCTTTGAGCTATGTTACATCGAAAAACGCTTGAAATGATTCTAAGGTGCTGAGTCGCCTGCTGTACCTGAACGAAACCCTGAAGGAGGCCACGGATGCTGGCCGCTTCTTCAACATCCTTCGTGACAAGGGTATCGAGGCTGAACCGCATTTTCCCGAGGTGCCACCCCACTTTTTGCGCGGCCGAAGCCCAAGGCCCGCTTAAGCTGTTACCCTATTTTTCGTCCGTCATTCCGCATATATATATATATCTGGTACCATCGGCAGGCCAAATGTGGGACTCTTTTCTCCAAAATGTGCAATAGGTTCGAGTAAAAAGTCAAGGAAATACATTTTCTACTAGTGGAATCTGCTGCTTGGACAGATGCATTTTGTTTTTGGCGCGCAGTTCAGTGTCTCTTTTCATGCGCGCCCAAAAACAAAATGCAGATGACACAGCAGATTCCACTAGTAGAAAATGTATTTCCTTGACTTTTTACTCGAACCTATGCACATTTTGGAGAGAGTCCCACATTTGGCCTGCCGATGGTACCAGATATTTCTTCCACTTTTAATATAGCATAAAATGTACAAATACAAATGTTATATTGCTGGTTATATTCGATATATAAAAAAGTAATTTAAAAAACTTGTGTAAAAATATAACGAAAAGAAAATATTCAAAAATGAAAATACAATGCAAACTAACTGGCAAACGAATTAATTTTTGAGAAATTTGTGACTTTTACTCAGGGCAATCGATTTTTGGGAGAAAAGACCTTTACTTTTGGCCTGGCGATGGTACCAGTTGTTTTCTCAACTTTACATAAACAAAAATGAATGCATGAGATGGATTCGAACTTACCAGTTTCATCCATCTGACCAATCGCTTGCACCACTACACCACTGGTGCATATGGCTCTTTAGTTTAACTGAATAGCTATGAATATAAATGAATACATAAGCTCAGGGACCCGGGGAAGAGGGGTGGGGGGGTGGGGAGAAATGAATACCTACTATCGTCCATTGAATAGATGCGGAGAAGAAGAAGGAGAAGAAGAAGAAGAAGGAGTTCGGACAAATGGTTTTGAGTGATTTTCTCCAGCATTCTGATACTTTTTGGCGATTTTTCGCGAGTTTTGGTTAATTCGATGCTGCTCTTTCCAATGCAAAAAGAATCAGAAAGATTGAAGCTTCCAGTGAGGAGCTAGAGCCTTATCAAAATTGAGATCTAGCAATAACCCCCAAAACATACACCTTGGTCGAAAAGAGGGGCTGGGCGCTAACGGTCGCTACGCTCCCTCGCGCCAGCCCAATACATATATATATATATACATATATACATACATACATATATTTATATACATATAAATACATATAGTGTGTGTGTGTGTGTGTGTGAACAGACCGTACTCAGCGGTTTCTCAACGAAATTGGCTGATTTGTTGCATGAAGGACCGTATGGGTGGTGGCTCGGGGCGTTTATTTGGGATCGACGTAATTTTGCGTTTTTCACCCAAAACTTAAATTTTTGATGTTTCAAAGCACCAAAAATCATAAATCGCTGGGTTTTCAATGAAATTAGCTGATTTTTGGCAGGTCCGTCGTGGCGATTTCTTGAACCTGGCAAAAGGAATTCCCGAAATATTCATTATTTACCGATTTATTACCAAAAACCTAAAATCCTGATGTTTCAAAAATGGTTTTCCAATGAAATCAGTTGCATTTTGGCATGTACGTCTGGCATGGTGATATCTTGAAGTTAAGAAAAGGAATTTTGAAAAATTTATTTTTTCTTGATTTATAGTTAAAAACCCAAAATCTTTATGTTGCAAAAAATCGAACATTCATAAATCCTTGGTTTTTTTAATAAAATTAGCTCAATTTTGGCAGGTAGGCTTGTTTAGGCGGTGTCTTGAAGCTGTTAAAAGGAATTTACAAAACATATTTATTATATTTCGCTTCATGGCCAAAAACCATAAATCATGATGTTTCAAGTATTCGAAGAAGCATAAAATCTTTGTTTTATAAAAATAAATAGCTGAATTTAGGCATGAAGATCCATCTAGGTGGTATCTTGAAGATAAAAAATACAATTTACTAAATATTTGTTATTAATTGAATCATTTTCAAAAACCTAAAATTATGATGTTTCAAAAATTCGAACAAGCATATGTTTATGGCTTTTGAATTAAACCAGCTGATTTTGAAGTGATTTTGACAACGCTGCTTACTTGGAACAAAGGCCGCGCATTTAGGCAATAGCCGAGAATACCTTGTGTTTTTAACTAATTCAAATTTTTGCACCAAAAAGATTCATGAGTCACATTGAAATCCCCCCATCTATTCAAAGTTACTTCTGCTTACTTTATCCCCCATTTCAATTGCCCTCTCCCCCTTTTCAAAGAGACAAGGAGTTTGTCAGGCCCTTAAACGGGAGTTGGAGAAGCTGGGCCATGCTTTCGTCCCCTGGCGGGGTCGCTCGATTGTTCAGACCATTCGAGTTGGAAACGGCTCGCTTCAGGTTTTTCCCGGGGCCTTTCGGTTTTTTTCTGGAATGCTAATGCATAAATTGTCATCTTTAGGCCCAGTGCGACTATCGGAAAGGCGGTCATCCGGCCGGCTATTGAAGCAATGATTTGTAATATTTCAATTTTATTTTTGATTTGATGCCTTTTTTGTTGTTCACAGATGGCTACAAGATGGCACACAGTTTGCATAAGACGTGGAACATTTCCAACTAAGCCTGTGTCTAAATCCGCGTTTGTCCCGAACTCTTAAACAAGGCATTATTGGCTGTCGCCAATAGATGCACAGGCTTCAGGTTTCGAAATTTAATGAAGCCAAAGTGTTTGGGCACAATTTCTCAGCGTTTAATTTACCGTTTGGAGAGAGTTGTTTCCTTGTAAGTTCAGAAAATTGATGGACGCTAAAATTAACAATCTAATAGGCATGGGCATGGGCATGGGCATGGGCCCTACACTACGGCCCCTACGCTTCGCCTAGCATGCTTCGCATGCTAAGCTACTCTACGGGGCCTCCGCACCCATGCCCTATGGCCTCCGGAGCTCTTACTGCCCTGCCCTCTGTGGTAGGCGGCCTGCGGCCGCACAAAAATGATGCATGGTCTGTCAATGTTTAACTCTTATTTTTCAGAAATTCAATAATTGGCCTACTAACTGCCGATTTTTAGGTCCCATGCAGCAAATTGCATCCAAAAAGGTGTTGAGCAGCTGTGCGTTGAACAAAGAATTCAAGAACAAGATATAGCATTGAAATACAAAAACATATGCCACTTGCGTAGCAGTCAATAAATTGGTGTCTTATCTATTCAAAGGTATCATGTGGAATATTTTTGGGGGAGTTTTGTGATCATTTCGTAGCTCTAAATTGCCAGGGCCTGCAATAGGGCGAAAGAAAGGCGAGAAAATAGCATCCAGGGCGGGAAAAAAGCAAGCTGGAGCCGGGAATGCCAACTGGGCTGTTTAGGCGGGGCCCTTGTAGCAGTGTATTGTCTGGCTCTTTCACCCCTCAAACCCTTTCCCGCCCTTTCTTCTCACTTCCCAACGCACTGCCAGCTTCCAGCGAGGGCAGTGTTGGCAGAGAAAGCATTGCCAGCTACCATCAGCTATCATCTAGTTCCCTGCATCTGCTCTCACTCCACTACCAGCGCTCTTCTTCAGCTTTTCTTCCGTCTCCTCCGACTGAAGCCTCTGGACCTGGGAAACCCTCTGGAATTTGCTAAAGCCGTTCCCCTTCTCCCTTCTACAATAGCCACCCCCCCTTTGCCAAGAGAAGCAGGCAGGGAGTCTCACTCAGCAGATCGCTTGCCAGAAGGGTGCCAACTGCTACTCCAACGCCTGCCCCTTCTAACACCCCAGCCGTCCCTGCAGTCGCTCACGGTTGCCCAGCCCTGCCGCCTTCCTTCAAACGGAGCTCCCCTGCCCCGCCCCCGGACTTCCAGGTCCCCAGTGCATCCGTGCCCAGAGACCGCAGCACTGCCAGTTCTGGCACACCGAGGAGCCAGCCCTGGCTCCTTGCCCTGCCTTCCCAAACTCACTCCCCCCCTCCTTTACTCCTTCCTCCGCCCTCTCCCCCACCACCCCCCACCCCCTTTTTCCCATCCCAGAGCTAGCAGTCCTGCAGCTGCCAGCGTACAGTGAGGCCAGTCAGCAGGACTGCTGCTTCGAGCATCCCCTCCTTCAATCTGGCCAGCCAATGCCGTCCCTGGCCAGCCGGACCACGGCACACTGGTTCCACCCTCCTATTGCCGTTTAGAAGAGGCTTCGGGGATCAGTCAAATTTTCTTTCATAGATTGAGGTCACCGGAAGCATCAAAATGCCCTGGATGTAATTTGAAACTGTATCTCTGGTGTCTAGAGCTCTGGACATTAGACGGCAGGTTTGCAGAAGGACCCAAGGAAGCGAAAAAGGAGACGAATCACCGAAGGACGAAGGGAGCTGGTGAGTCTATTGATTTTTGCTCAACTATTTGAGGCTAGAAATGGACTGAAGGGCTGGCAAAGACCAAAACTCGACAGCTAATGCCACTCATCCAGGTCAATTCCCAGTTGAGCCAGAGCGCATCTGGACACAGGGACGGGGCGAGGGTGATCAAGCACACCTTCGACGCCTCGTTGAGGCAAGCCAGTTTGCGCCCCCAACTTTGAACTAAGAGTGCCAGAGGAGGAGGACTCTGCCACAGTCACAAGGAGGACTCTGCCACTATCCAACCCCCTCTTTGCATCCGCCACCTGGCCAAGGGAGTCGACACTCGTTTGCAGCCCTTTCCCTTCTCAGACTAGGCGGCAGGGAAGGCCTGATCTGTTGACAGAGTGCCAGGCCATGGCCCTCTGAAGCTGGACACAGCCGTGGCGGTGAGGAAGGGCAAGAATTGCAGCGCCTACATCGCCCTTCTCTCCGCCAACCACCTCCCGGAGATTCTCCGCATCCAGCAGCTCAGTCTGGCCGCCGTGGGCTTTCTCGAGGTCAGCCCCCTTGCCGCCCAGGCAGAGGAGGAGAGAAGAAGATTGCAGAAGAAGTGTCCAACACAACGGCCGCCGCAACCTACGCCATTCTTTGGGACCACAGCATGGCGGCTTCCTTGCCCGATTTCTGTAGGCCTTCTTCCTCTTCCTATTTTCATCTAGTCATGATGATCGAAGAGGGTGGGAGTTGCAGCCATACGTGTCCCGACCCCCCCCCCCCCCCCCCGCCCCCCCCCCCGAAGCAACTAACCAAATTTTTGCCTGGGACCCCCCCCCCCCTCCCCGACCCCCCCGGTCCCAACCAACCAACCAAGTTTTTTCAGGACCTACCTGAGCAACCAACCAACTTGGCTGGGAGGTACCCCCCCTCCCCCCCCGGGGCCCCCGGTCCTTCCAACCAACCAAGTTTTTAAAAATTTCATGCAAAATTTACTTGTTTTTACTGGGTAATATCTAAAATTTTCCTTGCTGGCGCAAGTTTTGTCCCAAATTGGAGTTTTTAGGAGCACTTTTTCATCAAATTGCTCTATATTTTGCAAAATTTTCTCAGTGTACTAATTAATCACCCACCTTTGTTGAGCCCCAAAAAAACCCCCCCGGGTGGGGGGTGGGGGCCCCCGGGGGGGTCGGGTGGGGCCCCCGCACCAACCAACCAACTTTGACCTGGAAAAACCCGACCGGGGGAGTGGGGGGGGGGGGGGGTAAAATGGAGACCAACTCCGGGGGGGGGTTCCATTTTTAGTAGGGACATGTATGGTTGCAGCATGGAGGATGATTTAACTTATGACAAAGAAAGTATAAAGGCTCATGCTTCCATGGTTGCAGTGGTGTCCTTGTGTTGTTGGAGGCGGCGCAATTAGAGGAGCAAGTGGAGCGCAGGATGCCCTTGTCCCTTCCCTTGTCCCCGTCCCAGTCTATCGCACCTGGCACCAGGACGGCACCAACGGCGGCACTTTTCACCTCCCGCACTTCGGCCTGAACCCCAACGACGACGACCCTTTTGCCCCCCGCCCTCCTCACCATCACTCCTATCCGCACTTCCAGCCTCCCTCATCCAAAACAGCCTCTGTGCAACTGTCGACTCTCTGGTCCTTGCACTGTGCCACTACCCAAGCACCCTCCGCCCTGCCTTCGCATCCGATCCTGCATGGCGCTAAGGAGTGCTAAGAATCGCAGGGCCTACATCGCCATCCTCTCCAGCAACCGCCTCTCGGAGACTCTCCGCATCCAGCACCTCGTCGAGGGCTTTCCAGAGGTGAGGCCTTTGTTGCCGTCCAGACATAATAGAGAAGGAGAGAAGATGATTGCAGAAGAAGTGTCCGCTGGAACAGTACGCGGGTGAGCCATTGAAGCTCTTCAATTGGCTTCTGGGCTGACCCTGCGGCTGCATGGGGCTGCCTATGAAGTTAAATTCTCCTAAAGTTAGTTTTAGCAAAGATATTGATGATTGAAGAGTGATGACCGTTGAATGCCGTCACCAAGCCAATGCCCAGGCGCCATTCTACCACTGCCGGCTAAGCACTGACTTCAAGAGGAGCATATGGATACAGCTGAAAAGGTCAAATTAAGGCAGGGTGTGCCATGAGAAAGCAATTCACTAGAATAATTTATATCATTTTATTAAATTTACTAAATTTATATCAAAATTTATACCCAACGCACTATGTGCCGAACCATTGCAGGTCAAATCGATTCTGTTCAAACCAGTAAATGAAAATTATAACGATTTCATCTGAATGTTTTTATTGAAAATGTAGCTAAGCAAATTTCAAATGCTCCAATATTTTCAGGCTTGGCTTAGACCAGCATAAATATGTCATTTCAAGGTGGGCTAAAGATTGGCGTTTGCAGTGCTTGGTGCTGATCAGAAATCAATAGCGCAGCTCACTCAAGGCCAGGTGATTATCGACTTCCAGGTCAACCTGCAAAACAGCGTTGCCCCTGCGGCTCTCATCCAATGTCTACAAGCTCAGGTTTATACCTACTCCACTCCATCCTAACAACCCTCCATTGACCAAAACCAAAGCCCATTTTCCTGAACCTAGCATTTTTCATGCACTCAAATTTGCGGGTATCTAAGCAATCTCATGACCATAGAAAAATCTTTCAGACCTGCTTGAAGACGTAATTTTGCTTAAATAGAATTCCCGGTTCTGACGCCAATCACATTGAACTAGCAAGAAATACAGAAACTCCAACATAGTTCAGTGACTCTAATGGGGCAATGAGCAGGAAACAAGCAGGGCAGGGACTAAAAGGCGAACTGGGGCTGAAAAAGACCCGCTTGCAGTGCCCGCAGTTGAAAAGCAGCAACATTCTCCAGCTGAATATGTGTGGAGTCTGGCTGGCTCCGCTTTCAGCTACAGCCCCAGGAATAGTCAGCTGCAGAGGAGCCGACATCCTCCATCTACCTCGACAGTTGCCCCCTCCCAGTCCACCCCAGTTCCTCATATCTGTCATCATTACCTTTGCTCACTGGACAAGTTTCCAGACAGAAGCGCAATGTCTCCGGAAACACTCTGGCTCCACTCGGTTCACGTTTATGCCACGTTTTGGAAATATACCTCAAAATAATGGTGGAGGCATATTTTGTTCAATGTTTAACCTCAATCTTTTAAAAGCAGCAAACCAAGCAAGCCTGTTTTTGATAGCATTTATGTACATTTTTCAGCTCATATCCCTGCAAAACCATATCAAGAAACATAATTTTCAGTAATTTATTCATTTTTAATCGCAGTGTCATAATTGCTTTGCTTTGCAAATAGCAAGTCAACTGTTCCCATTGGATGAGGCATAGTTGAAGCTTCGCACAGCTGGCAGGCCCCGTGGCTTCCAGTACGGCTCGCGTAACGAAAGAAAACAGGCAGCGTGTGTCGGACCAGAGGCTCCAGGTCTCTTCATATCCACCTCTCCTCCTCCCATTCGACGCATCCCTTTGCAGGCGCCAGTAGAGAAAGCCTTCAGTCCCAGAGCAGAGGCCAGAGAGCCGCTCTGGTTGAGCATTGCTTGGCCAGGAGTCCAGGAGGCGAAGTTCCTCAGCCTTGCCTGCTGGCCTGCCCAGTTTCAGCAGTCTCTTCCAGCAACGACGGACTCACTCACTCTGAACAGCCCTGCTCAAAGAGCTCAAAGGGAATGCTCAAAGAGCTTGCTGAGCTGATCCAGCTATACAGCCCCTATACCCTCCGGCCTCCGGAGCTCTGACTGCCCTGCGGCCGCGCAAACATGCGGGAAGCTGCTCTGCCGGGCTGCAATCCGCCAGGTTCACGTGCAGTCGCGCCCAGCCTGCCTTGTCCGAGCAAAGGGGTGGCATCGATGCAGGGCTCATCTAGGAAGACAGTGTGAAAGCGAACGCCTACTTTCTGGACGACTTCCAGCACAACCTCCAGCTTCTCGCCCAGGCCATGGAAGCCCTCAAGTGGGAGGCTTCAGCTAACCTTGGCCTTCTGATTCCATGACCTGCTCAAGCACTACGCAGCCCTTTCCCCTTTGCAGCTAGCCAGCTCAACGACCGTCCCAACTTTAGGCAAACCTTTAGGTGCATCCTCTTCTATGAAATGAACTGAGGCACAAAATGGGCATTTGCGGGTGAATGGACAGCCACTGGCAGCCCAACTGTCGATCCTCGGACAGACTGGACGATGCTCTCATCAGCTACATAGCTAATATACGCACCATCACAAGTCCTTCCTCTCCAAATACGGGCTCACCATCCGCCACCACGGCCTCGCTTCATCCCAGCATCCCGGCTGTTCTATGTTCCTTTTACTTCTTGCTCCTGGCTTCCTCTATAGCTGACCCTCTCTCAATGATCACCCAACTAGGCATGAAAAAATACTCCACCAAAATTTCAAGCAGCTTTTTCGCAGTACGGACAGCAACAATTTCCCTCCCTCCTCTGCCTGGACAACATCTCTCTATTTGCAGGCATGTGGAAGATCCGAACAGCGAGAGGAGCTGTTGCTGCTGGAGGAGATGGGCAATGTGGAGAGGGTGGGGACGACTTTCTTCATCTCGTCCAACTCCGTGCCAGAGTTTGCGCCCAATGCCAGCCCTGGAAATACGCAGAATCCGCAGCTTCCAATGCCGTTACTGTCACAGGCTTGCGCGGCTCATTTGCTAGAATAAATTTAGCTAGTACTTTACAATTTATATCAAAAATTGTCACAAAATTGCTGTCAACTGTTCAAAATTCATTCACATAATCACCGCCAATTATATA
Source organism: Ptycholaimellus sp. GST1_10 (assembly GCA_030248095.1). Taxonomy (NCBI): domain Eukaryota; kingdom Metazoa; phylum Nematoda; class Chromadorea; order Chromadorida; family Chromadoridae; genus Ptycholaimellus; species Ptycholaimellus sp. GST1_10. Next base: position 70,495 of record JASANA010010643.1, on the reverse strand, counting down.
TTAATTCAAAATAAATTTCTGTGCGGCTAAATTTCAGTATTTTTCAAAAAATCAAAATTTTGCACAAATATTTGTTCGGCTCCAAACTAATTTGAATAACTAGATCATAGCCTAGATGAACAGGACGCCTAGATGACTTCGAGCACAACCTCCAGCTTCTCGCCCAGGCCATGCAAGCCCTCAAAGGCGTAACTGTGGGCTCCCTCTTTTTCTCTTCCCGAACTCAGCCAGTGCTCTCCTGCAGGTGGACATCACTTTATTGCTGAAAGGAGACCCAGAGGCGCTGATGTTCGCGAACAAGTCACTGCCCATGCACAAGCAGAGCAGGCAGCTGGTGAAGCAGCCTTAGCAGACTCCCGCAATCACTCTGCCGCCCTCAGCCGCTTCCAGTGAGCAGCATGCCAGCTCCAGTCCTCCAACCTGGCCACACCGCGCCTTCGACAGACCCGTTCCACCTCACTCACTCTCCCGGACCAGAAGGACTGGGTCAGTTCTGCTCATTCTCTCACTGCCTTTCTCACTGCCTCTCTCATCTGAAAGCAGCGCTCTTGTCAGATCCAGCAATTGCGAGCTGGCTGCGAGCACGAACAAAATCGTCAGCCTCCAGAAGAAGCTGGACGACCTCACCATTTTACTGGCAAAAGCCAACAGTATCCTTAACCTGTGATCTTGGGCTGATGTTTTTTCAGACGTTCTTTTAACGATGCTGTTTTTCTGGCATTTTCTCTCCTGCTCTCTTCGGGAATGAGCTAGGACTTTGAGACAGGCAAAACGGAGGCTAACAATATCTTCAAAATGACGTGCAATCATGACATTGCAATATTGCCTATAATGCATGGGATGAGGTGATAAGCTGTTGGGCTGTGCTTTCCTGCCTGCTCTTTTACTTTCAAGCTCTATGCAAAAAAGGCGCAATTTAAAAAACCTTTTTCGCGAGGTTGAAGATATGGTTGCCGAATAATTTTGATCATTATTTTTCATCTTTTTCGAAACTAAGCAAAATTTTAAACTGGCCGGTGCCTTGTAAGGGATCAGAACGGAAAATTCAAATTTTGGCGAATTTTCAGTTCCATCAAGTATTTTTAACAAAAAGGCGCAACTGGCATTGCTAGCAGTCCAGCATAAAAGGGCGATAATCCATCCAATTAAATTTATTGCCAAAAATCTGAAATCTTTACGTTCTGAAAATAGGAACAATGTCAGCTAAGCTTGTGCCTAAGTCCGCTTTTATGCCGAACTCTAAAACATCTTCCTCTCATGCTTGTAAGCCCAAATTTGTCGCGGCACTAAAAAAGCATAAAAAACAAAGCTGAAAAAGAGGCTGCCATATAGCTGTTAGGCCAGTATCTCACGCATTTCACCTTTGCCATTATCACAAGTGGATCAGCACGTCGCCTACTACACCCTAGCAAACGCATGGCCAAATTTAGGGATGCGGGTCAAAGAATCGCAGCGGGAAAATGCCGGACAAAGAAAGCGGACCAAAAAAAGCTTTTCATTGCTTCTCTAGAATGAAAGGGGGAAAGCTTCGTCAGACTGGCGTGGGCCCGGATTCCAGGCGACTTCCGCTCGAGCGTGGCTGCAAATGCAGAACAATTGACAATTTATATTGATGATAAATTGATAAAGCATAAAAATTATGAATTTTCGCAAAATTTTTGGCACGAATAAATTGGTGCACAACTGTTCAATGACAGTTCGCCAGAAAGCAATTGGGCTCAGTCAAAATAGGACAACGTGTCCCGGGGCACCTTCTGAGAAGCTGGTTTGGCGCGAAAATCCTGCCAACCCTTTCCTACTGGTCCTTTTTCTCATTCGATTGAATTCAGCTGATTGCCTGCTCCTTTGTTCTCAGCCATAGAAAGCTGAGCAAAAAAACCTGAGGCTGGGTGGCAGTGGTGGCGCGCAAGATGTCTCCATTGGCCGTCGCCTGTCCCCCATTCCCGCCAGCCCCAGCGCCTCCTCTCTCTGTATGTACATCAGCTTTAAATTAACCCAGCCCTCAACTGACTGGCCAGCTTCTACCTTGGCCGAGAGAGCCGGCCCTGCTGATGCGCGTCCCGCCCGCAGCCGTCGAAATCACCGCATAGCCTGCAAGCACATCACTCTATTTTTTTACAAAAAAACAAAAAAATACAGCCTTTGAACAAATTCATTCCAAAACAACTTCTTTCCCATCCTCCTGAAAGAGATTGGCCACTGCTCTTTCTGGAGGATGGAATGGAAAAGAAGGTGTTTTGAGTGAATTTATTCGAAGGCTGTATTTTTTGGTTTTTAAAAAGCAGGTCAACAAAAATGATAGACTGTGCCTGAGGCTTCCATGAGGCAGGAGGATAGGGTTGCAGGAAAAATGGTACCAGTAGGAGCAGCGCTGGCGTTCGCCCCGGCAGCAGCTGGGAGGCCGATGACGACGCCCTGAGCTGCACCGCCCCGCCCACCGCTCTCTCCTCCACCGCTCCCCACTGCAACAGCACCCCAGCCTACTCTTTAGCTTTCCTTTCGGCCAGCCTCTACCAGTCACTTTGTTTCCTTCCCAAGCCAGCAAACTAAAAAAGAGCACAAGACCTACTCCATTGACAGTCTCTGATTTTGGGTTTCCGCTTATTCATCGTTGAAACACTGCGAGTTCCGGCTATAAACTCTTGCAGCTATTGATCTGCCCCCCACTCCTCATTCTGCCTAATTCGACTGAATTCTTGCAACTCCTCCATCATCATTTCTTCACACCTCCCCCGCATTCTTTTTATAAATGATTATTACCTTTTTACAAATGAATAAATTGGCTCCCATTAGACAAAGGCACGCCAACCAGGATTGGCGACGACGTTGACGGGGGGGACGGAGGCGATGCGCGGCGCTGGGCGACTGGGCGGCTGGGCAGCGTCGATGGGCGCCACCATGGCCGTCGGTCGGCCCACCACCACCGGTGAGACCACCGCTCGCGCCTTCTCAGATCCTCCTCCGCCTCCTCAAAACACCATCCAGCTATGAGTGCCATCGATGTTTCGCATATTTTGAAGCATTTCGCATCCTTCAAAGCTCAAAATTCTGCTCGCTGGAAAACGAAAGCAATATGCCTCCTTTTCAAGGCCATCTATAGAGAAAACAGGAGTTGTTCTGGCCGGAGTGAGGGTGTAAGAAGAGAGTGAGAGTAGCAACCGGTGCTGGGCTTCTGCTGGGCAGGTTGGCTGGGCTTGGTAGGTGGAGGCGGGGCAGCAGGCAGTGGGTCCGCGGGCGGGCGCAGGTGAGCTGGCAGGGCAGCAGCCAGAGAGCTCAGCGAACTACCCAGGGCTCCGGCCAGAGCTGCGGCCACAGCCTCGCGACGCTCACTGCGCTCCTGAACGGAAATTCGGTTTGACGATGCTAGGACTCTTGATGGGCGGGTGTTTATCTATCAGCTTGAGATGGGAAGGATTTATACTGTAGGCTCATTTGATTCAGTCCTGTCGATTGGACTGAGCGAAAGTATATGAGAGAGCATTAAACATCTAAATTCGAAGTTCAATTACACCGAGCTCTAATCTTGTTGATTCAAAGTTCAGTAATCTTGTTGAAATCGGCCAATAGGTGAATTTGAGGCTATGAGTAGGCTGAGAGAGCGGATACCTGAGGGGGTACGGCGGCCTCTGCGTTGCGCCAAGCCTCCGCCTCCAGTCGCGGCAGCAGGAACTCCCCTTCAGAGGCCCGCCCTGGCGGCGGCTTGCGAAGCGGCAGTCCACCTGCGCGGTTGATGTTTCATGCACATACTCCATTCGTCTGACTGTGCCTAATTTAATGATTGTAGCGGATACTCATCTTACAGAACCCCTAAATGAAAAGCCTTTTGGACGATAAATTTGCGAGTAAAATCTGAAAATAGGCTGGGGTTGGTTCGATGGCACAATGTGCCGGAGAGAAACTATGCTCAACGCACAAAAAATTCCTAGTGCATTTCATTTCGCTGTTTAAACTATGCGCCAAAAAATTCCAATTTAATAAATTTTTTTTTAAAAAAAACTAAATTTTTCTGTTTCAGCTTATTTAAGGGTTGCCAACCTGGCGCCGGCGGCGGCTGGAAGGCCGGCGGCGGTTGGCTGGCCGAGGAGGAGGGCAGCAGCTCCTCCTCCCACCAGGAGCCAGCAGCTGCTGCAGCCTCGCCCCGCTCACCGCGCCCCATCCGCGTCACCACCGCCCGCCGTGGTCCGCCGCCGCCACGACCCAGCTGCTGCAAGCATCGGCCCAGCTTTTCTCAGCTCCCCTCAGGCACTTGTCAAGCTGGGGGAGCTTGCAAGCCTGGCACGCCAGAATAAGTGGAGATTCGAAATATAGAGGTTTGAGGGGCAATCTCATGGAGAGACAGGCCTTTAGAACTAGGGTTCAGTTCTAGCTCAAATGAGCCACTGGACCAATGAGCCTTTATGATGAGACTTCATGAGAAGGTTGAGCATTAATTTCAGTGAAAAAATAAAAAAAATTAGAAATAAATTTTTAAAAATTGAACCCGAAGTACTCGCCGACGCAGCAGCGCTGCCACATCGTCGCCCAGCTCCTCCTCCCCGGCCTCCTCCAGCATCAGCGTCACGCCCCGCCCCTCCTGTCAAGCATCACATCGCTGCGAAACTATTGATTCCTGCCAAGGGGGCAATCATGGAAACTGATTGATTCACATTTCGCCATCAATTAATCTAATTCGAGACACCAATCGAGGCGAACCTGCTGGAGCTGGTGTATCTGAGCCAGGGTGGAGGAGTAGGCGGAGGCGGCGCCCGGTGGAGCCCCCCGACGCAGTCCCCCTAGCTGGCTCAGCAGCTCGCTGATGGGATCCCCGCTCCCTGACTCCCCAGCCAGCATCGCATATCTGCATCAACCGACAGTCAACCTCCATAAAACTCCTTCGATTGTATAGGTACTCACGGTCCTGAAACAGGTATGAGGAAGGCATAGGGTGAGGTGTTTGTGCAACGACCTGCCCCGTTGCAGAAAGCCTGCGGATAGGTGTGTGAAGGGTACCCGGCGGATGGATTGGCGGCCAGGTAGGTGGAGCGAGCGGCGGCGGAGCTGCGAGCCCCGCGTATGGCGCCCTGGCGCTGCGGGCCGCGCCCCGCCGACCGCCGTCCGCCCAGGCCCCCGCGCGGCTCAGCTCGCCCCTGCTGCAGTTGGCCAGTTAAATTTCATCGCTCTCTTTTCTTCACTTGAATATTTTAGGGAATATTTTTGGAAGCAAATCTTTCATATCAAATGCTAAAATTGGATCATTCAAATTTCATCGCTCAATTTTCTTCACCCAATACTTTAGCAAATATTTTTGGAAGCAAATCTTTCAAATCAACTGCTGAATTCGGCAATTGAAATTTCATCGCTCAATTTTCTTCACTTGAATATGTTAAGAAATATTTTTGTGAGAAAATCTTTCAGATCAGCACATTGACAAACTAAAGACTGCATTCCAGGAGCAAGCAGATGGGGGACTGCAACGGCAGGGAGCTGGGCAACCTCGTCGGGCAGGTGCCAGTTGGCCAGGTGAGCAGCGAGCTCGGGCGTCATGCGATTGGGGTCCCCGTTGGGGACGGCGGCGCAGATGGGGCAGATCACGTTCCGGCCCCCGTCCTCCGCGTGCGCCTCGCCCACGTGTCCCGGTAGGCTGGCTGCGGAGAAGCCCATCTGCAAGCCCACCGGCTAAGCATATGCTTTGCAATGGGCCTGGCTAGGTTGTGAGTTTTTTCTGAAGGAATTTAGCGCTGCTTAAGAAGTATCCATGGAGGAAAAACTGCCCGTCAAAAACAGCTGGGATTTTTTATTTTATTTTATTAACACCTATTCTGTGCCTTTCCCAGCCTTCGTCGAGAGAAATTGCTTGCGGACAAGCGTGGCCAATTAGGTTGTTGAGGAACGTCATGACTCTAGCCAATGATGGGAAAAAAAGATGTGATTTTCAACCTGGCCGCAGAGGGGGCAGGTGAGGCTCTGCGGTGCCTCCATGGAGGCAGTCTCCCCGCCGTAGTAGAGCTCGCAGTCCTCCCGGGTCAGGATGCACTGCACCGGGTGGCTGGCCGCATGACTGCTCCCCGTCTGCCCCGCATCGTGGCACGGCCCTGCAGTCTGCTGTTCATGAAGACAGCTATAGTAATATTTTAGGAAAATTTGGTAGACTGATTTTGCAATGTGTGTGAGAATTTTGGATTTATGGAAAACACTGGACGGCTATATTTTTGGTGAACCGCCAGTTATCCTTTCCAGGCAATAAAGCCTCATTGGAGCAAGGCCTCATTTTAGCTCTTCCAAAAAAAGAATCTGAATTTCCAAATACTTCCAAAATAAGAATACATTTTGAAGAATTATGAACTTTCACACTCTTAAAATGGGTTTAGGAAGCAATAAATTTCGTCTTTGATTTTGATCACATATTTGACTGGCAGTTTTTTGTGCCATTAAAGGAAGCCTTAACCGCATAGATCGAAATCGAAGCAGACTAGGCACTTGAAGCGACGGCCACCGAAATTGGACGCCATGCACGCGTCGCACGACACTCCTTCAATCACTTTTTTCATCCCCCAGCTGACCCCATACTTCACTCCAACTTTATCACCTTTCCATCCCGTATTTTATGACCTTTCCGCTCGGACTACACATTTTTGTCAAAAATCGTTTCTTAGGTCCAATCATTTTCTGCTGTTCCAACCATCAGCTGAATCTCCAATTTAAGCGCTTGGCCAACTTTTTGCTCCATCATCCTTGCTCTGCTGCTGACGCAGCTCTCACGCCAGCTGGGAATGCGAGCAGAAAAAGCTGCATACCTTCATGACGAGACATCCTGGCTGGCCTGGCCCTCGGTGGCAGTTTATGGATCGGCCCTCAGGCTGTTCAGAGCATGGCGAGGGCAGAGATTGCGGTTTCTGGAAGCTGTGCTAGGCAGAGGGAGGCCGCTCTTGCACAGCAGGCTGATGGGGCATCCACCCGGCCACACTTTGCCTTCTCTTTCTCTCCTTCGCCCCTTCACTCCCTGCCCTGCCCCCCAACCCCTCCCTGGCCTAGAGCCTTAGTGCGCGTCCACAGGCACTGCCTACGGTAGACATCTCTTTTGACCCCCCTACATCCCTAATTTGGCCTATTCTTTGCCTCGGATAGGTGATTTGGATTGGATTCATGAAGACTTGGAGGTAAAAATAGAAAGCTTCTGATGCAGTCTAAAATACTAATTGCATCATTTGGCCTGGTTTGACTGGACAAATGAGTACCTTGCTTTCGCAGCAATTAGCTTTCATTACTGCAAAAAGTCAAAACAATCGAAAACAATCAGAAGAAATGTTAAACAACATTTGTCACAATATTTTCCGCATGTATTGCACTTTGGAAGGATCTAGTCGAGTGATGGTTGGTCTGCTGGTGTTCAGTAGAGGTGGTGGGGGAGGCGGAGGAGGAGTGGGCATAGGAGGAGGTGCAGTAGGCATACACCCTTGCTTCACAAGCTTGGCACCTGCAATTTATTTGCTCTTTTTCATTTACATTCACAATAACAAGCAATTTTACAGAATACCTTTGAAGTTGCAGGTTCACTATCTGATATTCGCAATTTTTACAATTGTTCTAATAACAATCTAATTTGGCAAAATTAAATTTTCAAATTTTCTATCTAAATGGTGCAGACTGGGAATTTGGACGGAGGCAAATTTAAATTTGCAAATTTTCCATCAAAATGGGGCAGGCTGGGAATTTGGACGAAGGAAATTTAAATTTTCAAATTTTCTATCAAATTAGGACAGTAGCTACCTGTCTCCTGCTGACTGGGAATTTGGACGGAAGGCGTAGTGTCCTGGGGTGCCATAAGTCGCTGGCGGAGGGCAGCAAAGCGCTCGCCTTCTAACAATCGCCCGTTGGCACCCAATACGCAGACCGCTTCGCATTCCTTGTATCCCAGTCTGCAAGTATTTTAGTCGTATGCCCAAAATAATTTCCCCACATGGTACTGGAAGTTTTAGTGAATAATTTGGCGAAATATGCTTGGAGGACAGTCTAATCAATTGGATAAAAGAAAAGTTTCTAGGAGACCGTCGATAGAAGTCAGCTTTGTCGTGGGTGGAGAGGACAAGGGAGCGAAAGCCCCGCTCTCTCGCTTCTCTTTCCATCAACTCCATCAAAAGCCTGCCTAAAAGTTATGTGTTGCCTTGTCGCTAAATTGTTGTCAATCTTTTAAAAAATAAAAATGAGTGCCCTCCGATATCTAATAGTTTTAGGTCTCACGTATCTGCATAGCAAATTGATTTAGCCAAGCTCAAGAATTTTCAATGTCTATATTGCCCATTTTACAAAACATAGGCAAAATGAGCTCCTGGCTCTATACCTAATATTTACGATTACAATTTTTCTCTCCAAAACAATTGAAAAGATATGAAGCTTAACCCAGGCCTTGGCCTCTGCAAATCCTCCGCACTACAACAGCCTCAATCCAGGCCTCTTCTGGCCGGCCTGGGATGCTGCACAATTTGGCATGGCCTACAATAATCTCCTTTTGACGCCTTTCTACCTTTGGTGTGGCAAGCTTTTTAGGCCACTCCTTTTCTCAGTCAACAGAGAAGCAAATGTCTGTGATGAATAGGCAATAGGCAAAAAATGCCTGGTTGCTCCAACAATAAGGCACCACTTCTTTTCATATAAAGCATAAACACCGAATTTTTAATTTTTTATAGAATTTTTAAGTTATTTTATTTAATTGTCTTTCGTAAAAAACATTCAGCTACTTTCAAAACAACAGGCCAAAGTGCCACTGCTATTCCGCACCTAGGCACTCCTGTTCCCGGCGCAGCAGCAGGAAGGAGGCTGGCAGCTGGGCACAGGACTTGCGCAGACTCAAGGCTCTGGCGGCCGCCGACCGCGGCCACTCCTCGTTCAGCAGCTCAGCGGCAACATCCGTCAGCTCCCAGTGCTCGTGCAGGGGCACCAGTTGAAATGCTTCTTCAGCGGCCATTCTCGGAGGCTAACTCTGTGAAGCCGGAAGCATTGGAGCCAATTTGTTACACACCGAAGCACCCAGGGGGAAGCAGAAGCGGGAAAACTGCGCAAAGCGAGTATAGGCAGACAAACGGCTTGTCTTGAGGTAGGTGGCCAGAAGGAAGAGAAGGCTGCATGTGCTTGGCCAACGGAACTTGCAAAAGATTCACAATTTGTTTGGTGGTATGATGTCCTGCGAACAGTGGGCAGGAATCACAAACAGGCATTTTCGTTGCTAACGCAGGCTTGATTGAAATGGCCCTTTCATTGCGTCAAGAGAGTGCGCTGGCGCGGGTGCACGCCATGAAAAATCTTTAGATCGTTGACAAAAATTTCTTCAAAATATAAAGAAAGCCACTTCAGCAAATTTCATACAGCATTCAGCGCGGAAGCAAATTAAAGTCAATTTCTATGAAAAACCGGGTAATATTAGAAAACAAATTTTAGAAACATAATATCTTTTTCCTACTCACCGGTCATCATGAATAAAAAAGAATAGATCGATTGGTAGATAGATATATTCACTGCACCGGGCTTGGCGCATGTTTTTTTCATCTGTGCTTTTGCTTTGTCGGCAACTTGATAAACTGCTTTCGAATGCATGCGATAGGGGTGAAGTATGGCACAGGCATGATCTACCTTCATTTGCCCCAGTCTTAGACGATGGGGTTTTTCATGAATAGCACTTTTCTACCAAGTTCCAACATGACGGTTCCGCATTGCTCAATAATCAATCTTAACGATCAACTTTAAGCTGATTCAATTATGAAGCTGCTAAGTTTTATATCATCAGCAAGGAGACCAAATGTCTTGGTGCTTCTCAAAATTTCTACAGCTTTTGATGTTTTAAAGCTAAAGCTGGTCGGTGAAATGTTTGGCGCTAATTCCCGTGCCCAAAAAACAGGGCGTAGGGAGGTAGTGAGTAGGGTAATGTAGGTATGGGGGGAAACGCGCCAATTGTCAAGAGGGTCCAGAGCCCAAGCACGCCTCGTCAAAAGATCGCCCCCCTTCCTTCCCAGCTATATAGCCTACGTACTCACACTGCTTCTGACTTTCACGCCCCTCTCCTTGTAGCTCTGGCTTTTTCCAGTCCGGATTTGCGATTGAGGTTTCTTAGCCTGGGAGAAATTTGCGCCTCAATTTAGGAGTTCGAAGTTGGTTTTTTAAAACGTTAAAACTCGCATTAGATTGCTCATGCCTCATGCTGCTTTCTTTGAAAGTGCGTCTAGCAAAGCTCCTGAATGCACTGAACGACCATGAAAAAAGTTTTTTTACGATGAATAGACTACCAAAGCTTCATTTTTCACGTTGCTTGACAACCAAGCGTCTAGACCATACAGACTCAGATTTTTCACCCTTCTTTTGTCCTCCCTAATGCCAATCAACTTATGGCCAGATTTTAGCATTCTTTTTGTGCAATTGATCGAAATCGGAGTTAGCGCTGTAAACATCTAAGCATTTAAACATTTGAAAGATTTGAGCCAGAGTGGATCGATGGACGAACGAACTGGCTACGCCGGGCCTCCGCCGCCCGCAGTCCCTCCTGTCCAGCATCCACAGATGCTACCCCAACCTCCACCAGGTCCTTCTTTCCTCTTTCTCATCATCCACAAGCCTTGCCAACGGAATGCATAAAAATAAAAAGAAGCGGGGCCGAAATTGAGCACAATCCTATTTACCAAATAATGGGGTTCTGAAGAACAAAAATTTCATATTTTCATATAATGGTACCATCGTCCAACAGAAGCATTTAGGACTATGATAAATATAGAACCGAATAGGGCCAGTCCACGTGAGGAACGCAGGCTTAGTCTAGACGCGAGATTTCTAATCAGTTGGGCGTGCGTTTTGCCGATTGTGAAAGGCAGGAGGAAGCAGTAGTTTTTGGGGACAGGGAAAGTGAAGACGGAGGCGGATCTGAAGTGCAAGGTGGAGCTGAAAGAAGAATTCATGCACCCTTACGCAACCACACTCGGTTCGCCTACTTCCAAAATCCTAACCCTTCATTTACCAAGCAACCCTGAGATATTGAGCTAAAATACCCACGAATTTAAATTCATTTTGGCAAGTTTTTGCTATTGGTACATTTACTCCATCTAAGTGTAAAATTGTGTTCTTTGTAACCCCATCCACAATGTTTATTCCCATTTCATTTTTACGCGGTAAAGGTTTTTTCCGCAAGGTCTTTTTACTCGGGGTAAGTGATTTAGACAGGAGAAGAGAGCTTTGGCGATGGTACTAGTTATTTCTGCAACTTTTAACTGCCAAAAATTGAAAAAACGATTAAGGGATTGAACCAGATGAAGATGTGGTATTGTCAAATCAGTTTTAAAAATGTCATCGCCCATGATTGCTAACAAACGCAAAGCTTTTGCCTAGGTGCCCCCGGCTATGGGCTGGCCGCTGCTCCTGGCGCATTGCCGGGCGCCACGCCGCTGGATCCGGACACCGCCACTCGTATGTGGGCTCAGGATGGGTGCGTCATTTTTCCATGGAAACTATTTCCGAGCCGAAGCAGAAATATACTCCCACAAATTTTGCCATCAACGGCAATCTGCAGCTTCAGACGATTGCCATTGATGGCAAAATTTATGGGAATATTTTTTCGCGAAAGCCTGGGCAAGCTTATCAAGGCCAGGAAGAGGAGAGTGCAGGTACATGGTGGACAGCGGGATCGCGAGCGGCTCGAACACGGCAGCGCCCTCCGTCATGTCCGGCGCCAGCTCACTACACCACCAACTCTGCCACGATCCCTACTCCGGCCCTCCCACCCCCTACGAAGGTACGGCTTTTTCATTTTCTATTTTTCACAAATTTAAAATTTAGAAGTTCAAGCCATTGCTGGTCGGTTTATTGAATTTTTTGAATCATTTTTATATTTTCTGAATTTTTGAACTCTAACATTTACAAAATTCAAGCTGTTGATCTATACACTTTGCTGGCCTGATTATGGAATTGTTGAGTTGTTTTCATCTTTTCCGGCTACAGAGGGAGATATGAGGGGAATATATATATATATATATATATATATATATATATATATATATATATATATATATATATATATATATATATATATATATATATATATATATATATATATATATATATATATAGAGTGCAGGCTACCCGGGTGCATCGCCGTACCTGACGCCACAGCACGCCATCCACGCGGCGGTGTTTCCGGACCAGCGCGGCCTGGCCAGCGGCGGCCCCAGCGAGCCCGACGTCAACGTCGCCATCCCGGAGCTCCTCCGTCTCCTCTCCGACCGAGACCCCGTTTCAATTCCTAGCCTATTCCGCCTTCTCAGCCAAACCCAGGGCAATCAAATGCTGCCTTAATTTCATTTACGAACAGTCGAGAAGCGATAGAGTTCGTAGTCACTGAGCTAGGCTTCGCCAGCGAATCCTGCCAGGTGGTTGAGATACGATACATCTGAAGCAAATCCGTGAGCTTGGAATGATGATTGAACTTCCAAAGAGACAAGACTTATAAACGATGCTAGCGGAATATGGGATGACTGGGTGTTGGGGATTGTAGGCGGTGGTAGGAGATGCAGCCAAGCTGGTCTCCCAGCTGGCCAAGCAGGAAGGCCCGCGTAAGGTGATGATCGAGTACAAGGACCTCGTACAGAGAGTCGTCAAGACCATGGACCTGTGGAGAGATTATCCCGGAGGTTGGTTTTTTTGGTTCACGCTCCACTAATGGCTTCCTTTATTTTTTACCAAAAGCAATAAGATATAAGTTAAAATTAAACAAGTGTTGGATTTTTACCAAACATTTGAAATTGAAAACAGGAGCAAAAAGGTTTTGGTTTTGGTCAAAAATAGCAGAAAGTCCACAGTTGCTTTTGTTGGTAAAATTAACCTTTCTGGGGCTTACAGAAATTCTGAAAGACTCGGCAAACACGCTCTACGAAATGGCCAAGCATCGGCTGGGCGTGGAGGCCATCTTCAAGGCGGAAGGCATTCGCCCGCTCGTCAAAGTGCTTGAGTTGGTCCCCTTGACTTGCCATAAATGCCCAGATACAATTAAAATGCCTAAACATGAGTGAAAAATGCCTATAAGCCTTGGTTGTAGTGCCCACGGCGCCTGGGAGGAAAGCAAGGCACGCTCCCTGGTCTACTACTCCGTCATCACCCTCCACAACCTCCTCATCAACCAGGAGGGCAGCAAGGAGATTGCCCGAGCTGAAGGTTTCACCCATGCGCCATTTCTCCCACTTCCTTGCCCAGCTCGAGTTTGCGCCTCCGCTATGACCTGTTTCCCATCTAAGCCCAGTAGAACACACCTGTTTGACCTTTACAAAGAAAAGCCGTACACATAGGGACATGCAAGCGAATTCCAGCCAAATAAGGGCCTGGGGTTGCCTATGGAGTATAGGGTATTTTGACAGGCGTGATCGCTCGTCTGTCCAGCTTCCTGTCCACCTCGTTCGAGGAGAAGTTCCTGGCCATAGTCACCGACTGCCTCCGCATCCTCGTCCTCGAGCACCCGCCCTCCAAGCTGGAGCTCCTGCAGCACCAGGGCACCCAGCGCCTTGTGGATCTGCTCCGCCGAATGCAGTACGTTTATTTGGGGGGGGGACAGTTGTTCAGACAGTTGTTTAGAAGCTTCTGAGGGGCACTCATGAATAAATTTGGTTCGATTGGTGAGAACACTGAGGGAGAGCAAAAGAGCAATAAACTTGAAATAGCAGTGATCCCATACTCTTTGCACTGTTGATTGTGCTTGCCTGCGCAGTCTAGCTCCTTTTCGGACTATGTTCTAAAGGAGACTTTAGAGTGAGTCTAAACTAATCGAATCCAAAACTAAAGCAATCTAAAATGTGAAGAGAAACAGGTACGAGAAGCTGTTGCTGACTACGACGCGACTGCTGAAGGCACTCTCCGTCTGCCAGCGCAACAAACTCGCCCTCGTACAGGCCGGCGCTCTGCAAGCTCTTCAGGTGCCTGTCCTGCAAAAATTTTTCGATGCTTTGTCAGTTGCACAGATTAGCTATTTCCTTTCGCAATCGCGAATGACTCAAATTCGACTAAAATGACCATCGAAATTGAAACAGCTCTTAAATTGTCCTCTAATTCCCAGGAAACCTCAACCTAATCGTTCGCGAGTGGCTGGCCATTTGAGGACTTAATTAATGTGCCATGGCTAAACTATGTATATGCAGGTGCACCTCGGCCACGCCTCGCATAGGCTCATCCTCTGCTGCCTCATCACCATTCAGAACCTCTCCGATGCCGCCAACAAGGTCCTCCATTTCCCAGTTCGGGCAGGCGCTTGAATGTCTGCAACCTAATCCTCAAAAATGACTGAGGAATAAAGGAGGTGATGAGCAATTGCAGGTGGAGGGTCTGGCACCGCTGTTGGATTCCTGTCTGGGCCTCCTGGGCTCCTCTGACTTCCAAGTGGTCAGTCACTGCTGCGGCATACTCCGCAACCTGCCATGCAACAACCAGGCGAACAAGGTTTGCACACTCCTTATTCTTTATATTGACAGTCCACCTTAGAAAATGAGATTTCGCTAAAGCCACCGGATAAAAATTGGAGGTTATTGCCTGAACAATAGCGGATATCGATGTATAAGTATGTGTTTCTTGTTTTGAGGCGTTTTCAATTTCAAAATTATTTTAAAAAGAATCTTAACTGATTTGATAGTTTTTCGTTATTTTTGTGTCTGAAGCGGTAAGTTATGGTGAATACAGCTTTGTATGCTTTGATTTCAGGACATAATTCCTTCACCTATTACAAAACAGTAGAAACATTTCCTAAAAATTATTCTAATTCGGTCGTACTATCCAACAACTACTGCAGACCTACATCGTGCAAAAGGGCGGCGTCGGCGATGTACTGCGGACACTGGACTACCATCTCGGCCTACTCAGGGCCATAGCTGCCGGGAATCAGGTCAGATCCTCATCCTCCATTTTTGCCCAATTCTTCTTACCTTTTCGAATAGGCATTTTTCTTTCCGGCAGAAAACAAAAATTGGATTCCAGTCAAGCAGGGAAGAGGTGAAGAACTCGGTGGACATCGTGGAAAACTCCCTGGCCATCCTCAAACACCTCACCGTCCGCCACTCCGAGGCTCAGCTGGCCCGAACTCAGCTTCGAGACTTCCATGGCTAGCAAAATTTTTGGCTGGATTTTATCGCAAAATTTTGTGTTTTAAACTTTGACCATTGTTAGGCTACCAAAAATCTTAAAATCATGTCTAGTTTAGAAAATAAGTTTTTTTTTTTTTTTTTTTTTTTTTTTTTTTTTTTTTTTTATTTTTTTAATTTCTTTTTTATTATTTTATTATTTTTTATAAAAATAAATATAAAAAAAAAAAAAGAAATAATATAATTATATTTATTTATAATTATAAATTATTTTTAATTTTTATTATTTATTATTAATTTATAATTTATAATATATTTTATTATATTTATTTTTATAATAATTTTATTAAAAAATATTAATTTATTATTAATATTATAAATAAATATTTATTTTATTAAATATTAAATTTAAAATAATTTTTTTAAAATAAATTAATTTATAATTAATAATTAAAAATTAATAAAAAATTAATAATATTTTTTTTTTTTATTTATAAAATCTAACTATATTTTATTTAATATAATTTTTTTTTATAAATTTATATTTTTTAATATATTTTTTTTTATTTTTTTTAAAAATATTTTTTTAAAATATTTTTTTTTATTTTTTTTTTATATAATTAAATAATATATAAAATATATTATTATTTTTTTTTTTTTATTTTTTATATAAAAGTGGAAATATGGTTTTTTTAAATTTTAACTTAATAAAAAAGTAAACGGCGGGCGGGGGGCCACTGCGGGGGGGCCCAGCCCCGGGGCTGCGGCCGCGCAAAAATAGATAAAAAGGGGGGTGGGGTCAAAATATTTGGGCAGTTAACTTTTAAACCTTTCAATAAAACTTTCTCAATCGCTGGGGCCAGCCTCAAACAGAGCTCTCCTAAGAGAGCTGTTAGCCTGCAGGCAGCCAAGGCAGCTGGAGCTGTGTGGTGGCGGGCGTGGTGGACTGCGGGCGAGTGGTGCTGATCAAGGAGGCGCTGGGTTTGGTGAAGAATGTGGGCAGCGAGGAGCAGCTGGCGCCCGCCATCGCCGCCTCCCCGCTCATCCCCAGCCTCAGCCGCGTCTTCCAGCGCGCCTACATGGCCTACTACGATTCACAGGTACACACGTCTCTGTCCTAACGTCTCTGCTCACCAACTCTGACCTAAAATCGATAGTGAATCAAGAAATATGAAAATCAATCCTGAAAAATCGATTATGATTCAAGAAATCCATGGATCCAAGCGGACTGGATTTGTTTCCAGTTTTGCTCTCGATTTGACAGCTCGTAGATAATCAGGTGAAGTGTTTGCGTGCCCAGAAGTCGGGAGGGAATTTTCCTGGAAGGCAACTGTCGTAGAGAAAGGGTTTGCTGAAGCCTGAGTGTCCTCTGAGCAGCTGGATGCGAAGAGCTATGGGTGCCTGCGGATGAAGAAGGAGATGTGGGAATTGTCCTTGGGAGGCAATTGTCGTTGGGACCGATGTCTGCTAAGGCCTCAGTGTCCTCTGAGAAGAGTAGATGGGTGTGTGCCTGCAGGTGAAGAAGGAGGCAGTGCCGGTGTTCGAGGGCATCAACGTCCTGGACCTGCTGGAGGTGTGCGTGGCGGCCTTGGGGGTCCTGGCCGAGCCCCACAGCCCCGCCGCCAACCATCGAGCCCCCATCGGCAAGGCCGGCAACCTCCCCTACCTTGTCAACCTGCTCAGGTACACATTTATCTACTACTCAGCCTCCTCATGTTTCATCCATGCAATACAGTCCCGCACTGCTTCTCGTCTGTAATCGTAGCTCATTGTACATCTGGAAATGGTGAGTCCAACCCCTGTGTAGGTCTGGAAATGAAATGAACGTACCCTACCATCTTGAGCGAAAACGGCTAGGCTAGCCTAGGTTTTCTGGCCTGATTATGATGGAGAACACCAAATTGGGTTCCATCTTAGAGGCCAAATTACACGATGCCATTGCACTGTCTGCAAATTGCAGCCAGAAATGGCAGTATGACTGCTTCCTTTTCATAGCAAATTGAGAGGCGATTTTCAGCCTGGAATCGGAGTCCATGCGAAGACTGGTGCTGAGAGCACTGCGAGAGCTGGTGGAGGATGGGAGCGAACGAGCTGCTGCCGAGGTCTCTGAGGCCCTGCCTGAAGGTTTGGCTAGCTTCCTTGATCAGTCTTGACATTTATTCGGATTCATCAATTTGGAACTTAGCTTATCAAATTTAATTTAATGGTACTTGCGAAAAATTTATCCTGAAAAGCATCGGTGAAAAGTAGCGCTGTGAGTTTTATCCTCTAATTCAACCCCCCCCCCTTCCCCCCATTCAAATGCTTCAATGGGACAAAGCATTTTTCGACCGATAACCTTCCTTTCTTTTATTCACCGAAAGTGACGGGACAAAACATAATCACGGCAAGGTGTTCTGAATGATAGGAGAGAGTGAAATGCGGCAGTGAAGAGTCATGAAGTAGATGGGTCACTGTCAATCAATTGATCCCAATCCCTTTTTATAAAAAAAAATGAGCAAATGATCTGCAGGTATGCTGGCAACTCTGGCGCAAACCTGCCAGCCGCCCATCCCTGACGAAGCCCATCGATTGGCCCAGGCCCTTCATCAGGTATCACTCAGCCATAGATTCTGAATGCTTTTTCTGCAAGTAGCTTTTAAAATCATCATTCTTTTAGAGACTGAAAATCTGGCATTTCCTTAAAAAGTTCATCGTTTTCTAAAATAATTTGGACAATGATGGCCAGGGTGCTTCGAGCAGTGCCATGTGGGCGGGCGGTGCTGCCGCGGGCTTGGCTGAGGCGGACCCTGACGAGCCCTTCACAGACATCTTCTACCAAAGAGGTCCACACCAACTTCTGCTTGCTCCAACTGCCCCCTAGAAACCCCTCTCATGCCTCTTAACACACACCGCTCATTTTCTGAGCACCACTTTCACCACAGTCCATCAATTCTACGCCTCACTCAGATCCTTTTCTATAAATTTAATAAACTCAGAAGAGAACGAAGGGTGCAATTGTGGTCGAAGAAATCTAGTCTCTGATTTTCTCAACTTTTGCAAGAGGCAGGAAATTGCAGCAATGGCTGAGTCTTCGTTCGAGCCGCAAGGCATGGACATGGATTCCTGACAGCCCTTCTGCAATACTATCCCATCATTCTGGCACACTGCTGCCTACTTATCTCACAACCCCCCTTGTGGTGCTGCATTCTTTAACCGGCACTTGGTCACACAGTCTGTATATGCAAGCTGGAAGCTTTTGAGGCTGCATTGGTTCTCTTTACACTCTTGGCTTTTTTTGCCCCCGCGCTCAGTGATCATTGCCTGCATTCTTGAGCAGATGGATGGAGCACATTGTTTGCATTGGTACGCTTTCAAGCTTATGGTAGCGCTTAGGTTGGGCTCTGCTCGCGTCATTGCTGTTTTTGGTCAGTTTCGGTCAGGTCAGACTACTTGTGCTCTTATTGGAAACAAATGGCGGAAGGCGGCATTTAGCTAGGCCAAAACAGAGCAAAGGGATAATATTGGTTATATGGCAAAAAAAACAGCACAATTTTTGAAACATTGTTTGAAACATGGAATCAATTTAAAAAAATAAGTTATTTTAATAATTGCCGTTCAAATGCAACTGTCAAAAACTTGAGTGCGGCAAGCTAAATTTTTATCAAAAGTTTCTCACAAAATGCTGAGTTTTCTGGATATTAAAATTCTATTCGGGACCTTTCATTTATTTCGAACCAGCGCCATGGCAATGTACCTGAAGCGAAGGCTTGGGAGGCAAAGAATCGCGCGCGGTGTCCTTGATTTGTGTCTGTTTTGACGCCGTTCGTTTGGGTGAAACAAGCGCCTCGTTCTATTAGGGACCCTGAGTCAGTTTTGCCCAACGGAACGTTCTGGTTTCTTGTTTGCAGAGAAGGCAGGCAAAGAACAAGCCGGGCATGGCTTCATTCGGCAACAACAAGGACACCATCGCTCTTCTTCAGGCTGGCATTCTTAGTTCCAGATTGCTCGTTATTAGCCTCCGTTTTGGTAGCACCACAAAATACATGACCACAAATAAAATACAAAATACAAACTAAATGACAGATCAATGCCACTCAATATGGCTGACGCCTAGTTCCCCCCCCCCCCCCCCATCGGATTATCCCCCCTAGCGGTTCCCCCCCCCCCCAAGAAAGTTTCCCTCCCTAATCAAAGTCCCCCCCCCCAAGATTCTCACCTATACCACACACCCTGCGCTAATGCATCCCCTAGTTTTTGTCTTAGGGCAATTTCTGTCTTGGGGGGGAAACTAGTCGTCAAAACAAGGCAATTTGTGTCTTGGGGGGGGGAAACTAGTCGTCAAAATCTTTGGGGGGGGGAAACTAGTCCTCGATTTCGACAACTAGTTCCCCCCCCAAGACTATTTTCACCTATTTTCGCAGGGTGTTTGGGCAGGTAAAATCTTGAGGGGGGGAAACTTTCTAGGGGGGGAACTTTCATGGGGGGGTCCCCCATTGGTTGGCCGGTACCCCTCCATGGGGGTGGGAAACTTTGATTAGGGGGAGAAACTAGGCGTCAGCCCTCAATATTTCCAGTTTTACGTCATCTTCAATTTTTCAGCCTGTTAGGTTCAACCTACTTCTGTTTCATTTTGGTTTGAATGAGAAGCGTGGAAGTGAAAAGTGGGGGTGTTTGAGAAGCGAGAGGAGGTGTACAAGGAGCAGGCCAGACAGCACGCCGCTGCCCTGGCTCACCTGAAGACGGAGAATCAACGCCTGCACGAAAAGCTACACCGTCTTCCGGTTCCATACCCAAAATTGAATTGAACCTAAGTAGGAAGGGTGAATTGAATTCACCCTGATCGGTCTAGATTGGTAGATCAGTGACTTCCGAAATCGATGAGGAATGCAATCGCCCTCAAATGTTGTTTGCTTTAGAGCCTTTTCCACAATGCGCCTCCGCGTGTGGTGCCGAATCTTGTTCGCTGGACATGAACCTATCGATTCGGTTTCAGTTGGATGACCTTAAAAATGAAGCTTTTGAGTGAGTACATACATCGTGAGATGATGAAGAAATTTTGGTCACAACTAAAGATACCAGCCTGAAACATCTGCTCAGTGAGTAGGAAGTAAACACTGCAGGCCCAGCTGGAGTCCGCCCGGCGGTCGGCCATCCAAGAGCTGCGACTGATCCACGACAAGCACACGCTCAGCCTGCGCGAATCCTACGAGAAGCGCCTCAAGGCCGGCGAAGCACTAGGCCTTCAGCGTCTGGACCTTCTGCAGGCCGAGTACGACAAACTCAAGCGACGCTACAAGGTTGCATGCAGGCTGATCGAAAAAAATTATTTTGAAAACTGGCACCATTGAGGATTTTCTTTGAAAAAGTTTGGGCTTAATTTTGATGGAAAAAAAACTTAAAGAAGCAACCTTATAGAGACGCTCGAATACCATTTAGTACAAATTTTAATGCAAATAAATAAATAAAGGACAAAATGTCTGGTTTGTGGTTTTCAGCCGTAGTTGTACTTGTGCTTCATAAAAATAATTAAGGAAGAGAAGGTGGAGTGGGAGGAGAGCTGGAAGGAGCAGACCCCGCCGCCGAGTCTCATCACCGAGAAGCCTGCCGAGCACAGTCTTTTGGTCATCGAGCGCGATCAGCTCGCACATCAAGTGGACAGCTTGAAAAAGGTCCCTGTCAAAGCCAAAGCAAAAAGCAGATCAGCCTAAAATTGTTCACAGTCATTAATTTTTTTTCTAACTGAATTGTGCAGGTGAAATTTCTTACAGGTAGGAAAAGCAAGGTCTTGGGTCTTTCATTAATCTTATCGATGTTTCTAAGCACGGAATATGTGTAAGATAAATGAAAAAGTATTTTCGCAGGAGCTAGCCGACTGGGAAGAGTGCGTGAAAGAGGCCGCGCATCGTTTCGAAGAGGATCAGGCAACCATTGCAAAACTTCGGGTTGGAGTTTTGAAGACGAAATTTTTTTTTATACGATCTAAGAAAATACGAAAAATGGCAAAATTAGCTCCCATGCGGGGAATCGAACCCCGGCCGTGTGGGTGAAAGCCACAAATCCTAACCACTAGACCACATGGGATTCTGAAACAAGAGATTAAAAATTTTAAGGTGTTTATATTTAGAAATTCTATTTCAAAACGCTTTTAGCAGGGCTATAACATGCTCATGTAAGGGTATGCTCATTTTCAGAGTTACAAATTAGTTTTACGAACTTTGATTTTTTTTACATTCTTGCCTTTTGTACTCTCAAGAAAAATCTACGGCCGATTATAAGATTTTCAAGATCTTAGCCCAGCTCCCTAAAAACTGTATTTTACCAATCCAAGCAAATGTTTTTCAGGAGGAACTGCTGGCGAAAACGCTGGATAAGCCGACAATGGAGACGGTGGCAATGAAGCAGCTGGAGGCCACGGCGTCTGCAGAGACGGTGTACGCGGAGGCGGAGGAGCTTCTGGTGGAGCTTTCCGTCCCAGCACTTCGCATCACCCGCCCTTCCAACGCCAACAGGTTCTTCCCCTCTCTATCTGCATCTGGAATAGCCAATTTCTCCAAATTTTTGGCCGAAAAATAGAATTTTACCAAATTTTCGATAATAGTTTTGCAAATAATAGCTCAAGCTGCTTATTGTCAGTTTCGAGACTGCGACTGAAGGCGGGAGTCCGGGAAAGGAAGGTTTGCCCAGTCCTTGATTCGCACCTTCACACCTCACTTTTTTGTCTTTCACTCATTTCTTTGCACAGTGGCTCTGTTTGCACGCATGGCTTTGCGGTGCTTTTTGTCCAACAGTTTTCTCGTCTTGTGATCCAGCATGTGATATGGGGCTGCTGTGGGATTGTGCACAATTGTGCATTCATTTTTTCTGCAGCGACAAAACTGCCGTAGTGCTCGCAAGAAAAAGCGCTATCAGTTGCCAAATCTGTTTCCCGTGTGAATGCGCGAAGATATTTCAGCAAAGCCAGAGAAGCCTAAGGCAAGCAGCAACCAGTGCCAAAAGTGTACCGCCATTGAACTTGAGAAGATTCGATCCTAGAGCTTGGGCTGTCTCAAACGAAATGCAAGAAGGAAATATTTTGAGGACTTCATAAACAGCTGTCTCAAGGCAACAGAGGCTCAGCTGAAAGACAGTGTGGTACAGATCACCCGTTTGGTGAGATTTTCCTTCATGGGTAAAAATACTACTGGTGAGGTGATGAATGAATTGAAGGAAGAGCGCATGAAGCAGCTGGGTCAGCAAGCGGCTTTCTACGAAGCTTCCAAACTAGCTGATTGAACGCATATTCACCAAGCATTTGCAAATGCCTCATATCCGCTCTCCTAGATTTTGTTCCCCTTCATTGTCTTTGTCAATCTGTTGGGTCCGTAGCATAATCAAGACCGATGAAAAATGCTAACGGCATGTACCCAAAGGAATTCAATAGAAAAAGGTGTATGCTAAGGACTTGTTATACAGACTGCGTTGTTTTTGGAATTTTGAAGTCAGCTGCAGTTTTCGACGCACCAAATGAACGCAAATGGTATCGATGACACTATTTCATGTGCTCTAATGGGAAACATTGTCGTTCGATTCTATATCGCTTAGATTATTCCATTTTACGCTCTTTTGACACTTTAGAAGTTTTTTTCTCATTTCACCGAAATCTCATTCACACTTAATTTAAGCCAGGACATATATTGTGTATTAATCTGGCTCTAAAGTTGGTTTCAGTAGAATTTTCGCTACCTCTGAAATTATTAGCATTTCTAAATTCATTCAGAGTCTTATCAGGACCGTCGTGAGCAGGTGGCGCATTTTGCCAGCAAACCTGAGCATCCAAGCATGAGACGCGTCGATGCATACCTACTTCCAACTCGGTCCCCCCCCCTCTCCATAGGCTGCGCTTCCACTCTGACGCTCTGTTAAGGGCGCTACGTTTGAGCTGATCTGGACAGCAGCCAATCCATAGGTCTATCTGTTTTTTGAATGTTTATAAGTTTTTTTCTTGTGCTATTTAGTTTTAGGCCTCCATGTTGGACATGAAATCCTCACGAATCGGCTAAAGAAACCAAAATCACACCCCGGAAGTAAATTTGTTCAAATTGATTCAAAATCGCAGGGAGCCAATCTCGACAGGTTATTCTCGCTGCGCATTCTGTTTATTGCTTCAGGGTGTAAGATTTCATCGAAGTTCGTCTAATCAGCGCTTTTTTGATCTATCGCACATATTTTCTTGTGTGCTTTCTGGACCAGGGTAAGCGCCGTGAATTCATTTCCCATCATAAAGTTACAAATTCAATCTCACTCGCGATCTGCCCGCCAATTATCACCATGGCCCCGTTGTCTTCTGCAGCAGTAAAGATGGAGCCGAAGCCAGAGGTCGCAGAGCCATCCGAACTACTCCACCCGGTTTGTCCTCTCCTTTCATTCCTTCTCTAACGCATCTCACTTTTGCGCACCCTTTTCTTCCTCAATCAACCTCGGCAAATTTTCCAAAACCTTGCGTTCCGCTATCATCTTTCTGCTTCGATTGTCCGATGTTTCAGCAATATATGCCTCCATAGAGTCTGATGTTTCAGAGAGGAAACATAGACAAGCCGTGTCCTAAGCTTGGGCAATTGGACAGGATAGCGCTGTAGCAATGTAGGATGGCTTTTGAGGGAGGCGGAGAATCGGAGCAGACGAGCAGCAGCGGCGGTGGAGGAAGCGGTGGTGGAGGAATGGAGGGGGACGGGCTGAAGCTGATCGAACTGGAGTCGGCAATCTTCGAGCACGAGAAGCTGCTGGAGCGTGAGAAGGTAGTCCTAGCGGCGCTTAGCAAATTCGCGGCCACCCACGCGCGCTTCCATGCCGTCGAGCAGAGCTTCTTCCTCTTTAAAGTCAGCTGCACTTTTATTTTCACATAATTTGTCCAAAATATGTAGCAAAATAAAATTGTCTAAAATTATATAATTTTTTAAATTTTTTGTTGTCCAAATCTTACTTTGTAGCGCAAAATAAATGAATGAGTGATTGCATAGGCGCGGAATATTTTGAGCATTCTTTAAAAGCCTTACTTTTTGTGATCCTGCCAATTTAGGCCAAGAAAAGGAGCAACAAGTAGAAGCATGTTGTAGATGGAGAAAGAGCAGCTGACAAAGGCCCTAGAAACCGCCAAGGCCGCCGGCTCAGAGGCCGCAGAAGCATCCCAGCAAGCTCAAGCAGAAGTCCAGACTCTGAAAGAGCAGGTATTCCTTTTTCTTTCATTTTTCTTATCGTTTTCTTCTCTGGACTACTAGTACTGCGACTAAACGCAAACTCTCTGCAGCTGAGCGAGAAGGAGGCGGCGCTGACGCGTGTGGAGGAGGAGAAGAAGCGTCTGGAGAAGGAATCCGCTGCCCAACTCCAGGCTGCCTTGGAGGAGAAGGAGCGCTTGGACAAGGGACAGACTGCGCTCAAGGTTGCCCTTTGCTTCTCCTGAGGCTTGGGCTCAAACACTACTGGTCCTGAGTTCTTTGAAATATATATCGATTCGGAACTCTGGAGAAAGGAGGCAGTCAGACTGGAAAGATAATGATTGCAGGAGATGCTGAAGGAGGTGGAGGCGGAGAAAGCTCAGCTGGAGCAGGAGGTGGGTAGCCTGAAAAGCAGCCTAGCTGATGCCGAGGCGAAGTCGCAAGAGGCACAGGGCCAACTGGACCAGCTTCGCACTGCTCTCCAAGAGGTTGGCGTTTTCCCCCTCTGATAGATTGGCCAGCAATAATTTTTCGTCCACTACACAGCTCTTAGTAAGATGGGAAAAAGTTTTATAATTTCGGCTGCCCACCACTCACTGGCACCTCCCATCAATTTCCCCCATCTTCAGGCAGAAGCAGCAAAGGCGGCCGCCATCGAACAGTCCAACAGCCAGGATCAAGTCATCGCCAGTCTGGTCAGCCCCTCCTTCCCTCTCCAATCCCCCTTCAAAACCCCTCATCGTCTGCTTCAGCGAGCGGAGGTGGAGGCAGAGCAGCGGGCGCTGGCGGGGAAGAAGTCGGAGCTGGCGGAGCTGCAGCGACGTCTGGAGACTGCGGAGACGCAGCTGACGACCAGTGGGCAGGCTTCTGCCGCTACCGAGGCCAACCTTCGCGCACGCCTCCAGGAGGCCCAGTTAGAGAGACCTTTCTACTCACCCGCCCCATGTTTCGCGCTAGGCACCAATTCGCTTGGGGAACCAAAATGCTTCATTGGCATTCGATGTTGATGGCGAAGATATTGGTAAATTAAATGGATGACGGAAAATGGTCCAGGCCAGACGTCGGTGAGGGAAGTGAGGTTGTTGAGCAGAACATTGCCATCGATTGCCAGGGAGGAGCTGGCGCGTAGGACGACCAGTCTGGAGTCCACGCTGGAGGAGCTGAAGCGAGCGGTGGAGGGGAAGAGTCAGGAGCTGGCGGCGGCCTTGGACGGGGAGCGGACGGCCAAGACCGCCCTCACGGAGCTTCAAAGTGCCCAGCAGAAAGCTCTGGTTGGGACTGCCTTTGCGTGGCAGGAAGATGTGAGAAAAGATGGACTGCAGGAGCAGCGAGTGAAGGAGGAGGCGGAGCTGGAGAGCATCCGCAACCAGCTGGACGCCGCCTCTGCTGCCCAGGCTGCGCTTCACAAAGGTTTCCCAGCCTGCTTTGCCTACTCCATTGCCCTATGTTTCACGGTCTAGTATGCTCCTATCAGCTAACCATTCACAACCAATTTTTCTAGGAAACTGTTGAAAGAATTGAATTGAAAGTCGAAACATAATTTAGAAAATTGTGAACAAAGCCAAAGTTTCGGTGATTTTGGTACACTTTGCAGTCGAAATTTTTAAATTTTTTTCCAGAAAAGTCTGAGCTGGCAGCGGCCTTGTCCCAGGCGGAGGCTTCCGGCTCTGCAGCTGAGAACCGCTTGAGCGATCTGCTGGGAGCCAAGGACGAGCAGCTGGCCAAGCTCACCCAAGGTATCTTCCTAGGCTCTTTTTTTGCCCTGGCAGCCAAGCCAAATGAATTGTCAGAGCTGTCGGGAGCAGAGGCCCTGCAGAGCAGGACGGCAGCGGAGGGGGAAGCGGCCAGGTCGGAGGCTGCCGCCCTCAAGGCTTCGCTGGACAAGGCCAAGAGCTTGGAGCATCAGCACCGGCAGCAGCTCACTGCACTTCAGGTGCTGTTGACTTTTAGATTATTTTTTTGGCGGCTAGGAATTAGAATCAGGGGTGTTCCTATGGCAAGCATGAATTCATTCAGCTCATCTGTAGTCGATTGTTTTGGGCTTTTTGACTGGGGAAGAACTAAAGGCAACGAGAAATTTTAGATTTTTTCTGAGTCAATTTTTCTGATGTTACAGCCTTGATCTGGTGCATTCCTGGATTTGTCTAGGGACAATGCTTAGCAGTTTTAGTATAGCCGTCCGATTTGCAGGCAGCCTCTGCGAAGGAGACGCGAGAGCTGCGCGGCCAACTGGACCAGCAGCAGTTGACCAACGACAACCTCCAGAAACAGCTCAAGGTCCCCAATTTCCTTCTCCTCCAGGATTAGAGAGCAATGGAAGCTTTCAGGAGGCTGCCGGCCGGGTGAGCGAGGCTGAAAAGGCTGCCGGGAAGGCTGAAGAGGCCGCCACTGCCGCCAGCAAGGCCCTGGACGCTGTGCGGAAGGAGAAGAGTGACCAGGAAGCCCGCTACAAGGCCAACATGGTCAGCTCCTCCTTTTCCAGCATTTCCAGATGCATTTGTGCATCCATCTCCAGATAGGGGGCTAGCAAGAGGAAGAAGAGATGGCTGGGAGCAGGGGGCTTAGAGTATTGTTGTCGAATTGTCATTCTGAGTCCCCCAGTTGGAATGGCCGAAAGCAACATCAGAGAAGGAAGGTTTGCAGGTGAAGGCTAAATCGGAGGCAGAGGCCAGCTTCAAGAGCCAGCTGGAGCTGCACCTGGCGGCTTTGAAGAGCGAGTACGAGGGTCGTCTGAAGGAAGCTGAGGAGGCCCTGACCCGTCAGTCCGCCCAGCTACCCAGGGCACCCGAAGGTTCTGCTCCTTCTTCTGAGCACTTCGCGAGCTTCTGATCCAGAGACACTCGCGAGTCGATGGACAGATTGGAAAGTAGGGTAACCTGACTCCGTATTAGATTAATTAATGGAGCATGAAGCATTAATAACAGCTGTAATTGATTCCCTCCCTCCCTAGGCGCGGAGCATTGCAGAGCGCAGCAGACAGCAGCAGGGCGATGCCAATGAGAGCGGCTACTATGAGGAGTTGAGTCTGAGCAGTCCGCGGCCGCGCTTCGCTCGCTCAGGTGGTTTTAGGGCCTCAATAGTCTCTCTGAGGTCTCCAACTAGGCGCGATCCTTCCTAGGCACACCGCCGGCAGCTCAGGGTCTTCAGCAGCTCAGCAACGATCCACGCCTCTCCCTCACCAGCCTCAAGCAGCAGCCGCCCCGGGCCAAGCTCTTCCCCTCCCGCCCCAGTCTAGGTCTCACAGCTCAACCAGTCTTTTCTCGCGCACCCTATCTTTGGCTTTCTTACTCGGCGCGAGTTTAGGAGTTGCCTGGCCTAGATCTCTAAAAGAAAGAGGTCCTATGCAGCTTTTGGGAAGGCGTAAATTGGGCTGCAGGGGAGCAGGTGGAGCTGACGCCTTCTGGCACTGCTGCCCCACTCAAGCGCAAGAGCTCGGCCAAGAAGCCCAAGCAGGAGCCCAAGCAGGAGCCTGCCTCTCCCATCTTCACCCCGCCCGCCGTCCACCCCCTCAAGGGCAAGAAAAGGGTGCGTGGGCTTCTGTCACCTTTCTACAGCTTCTGGATTCGCGGCTCGACAATTCTGGCTCCATCAACATCCGGCTCTAATTGGAGGCGAACGGGTCTGGCAAGGAGAAGAAGGAGGCGGAGATGAAGACGCCCCAGCCATCGCCTCTCCCACTCCTGCCCTCCACCTCCGCCACCGACAGCACACCCAGCAGCGCTAAAAAGGGTGCCTGCCCACTCGAGCAATTGATGTTTCGGCGAGTTTAATAAAATGCACCTCAAAATAGAGTCTCTTGATACTTGAACTTGTACTTGATAGTCGTACTTGAAGCTACTTGAAAATGTGAAACCATAGGCAATTGATAGGCTCGGTGAAAAAGGCCAAGGCGGTGCCGGGCACTCCCTCCTCCAGCCGCAAACGCATGGCGGCCAACTTTGCGCCCACGCCCACGCCCCCGCCACTCTTCTCCACCCCAGTCCCGGCCACGCCTGAGGTTTGCCCTTCCAGTCCCAACAAGGCTGGCTTTTTAAAGCAAAATTATCTGTTGGTCTTTCCAAATTAAAAAAAAAAATTTTCAAATTGGCTAAATTTTGGAAATTAGGGAAATATGTTTCAGCATAGCCTGACTTGTACACAGAGCTAATTTTATTGTCTTAGCCTAAAATATTGTCTTCTCAGCCGCTGCGAAAAAAGAAGGCCCCGAGCATGAAGCGACAAGCCAGTCAGGGCAGCCAGTTTGAGCAGAGCCTGCAGCCCTAGCGCAGAGCGGGAGACCAGCGCGATTTGTGCCAACCTATGCCCTATAGCTTGACTTGACCAAAATTGTGACCCAGTTGAGCTGAAAAATTAAGTTGAATTATAAACTGGCTGTCGAGCATAAACTGAGCAAAAATATTTGCAAAATTCAGTCCGATTAAACATAATCATCGACTTTCATTTCAGACAAAATACGCCTCTATCTGAGAAACATCTAACCAAACGATAGCTTCCACCAGCTCTAAGCCTTAAAAATCTTCTCAACAGCCTAATCTTTTACGGCAAGCGAGCATTTGCAACATACATATTTCAATGACAACTGGACCTCAGGACTCGGACCTGAACCTAAGCGGGCGGCCGAAGCGTTCGGCAGCTCGGACGGGGCGGGACAAGATGCTCGCCGTCACCACCTTCCTCCTCAACTCACCCGCTGCTCGCCTCGTCGCCACTATCGGTAGGCCCATTTTTATATTTATTCGTCCAACAAGCTAGGCCATAAGAATTGAGCACGTTGAAATTCTTGCATAATTGTACGATTTTTGGCATTTTTGTTGGAAAGGTTTGGTAAAAAAATAGCGCTTAATTATATCACAATTTATTCTGCCATACAACTAAAATAATGATTATCTATATAGCAGCCTATTTATTTAAAATTCTTTGATAAGCATGTAAAAGGATTTATATTTTGACGGCGCAGACAATCCTTCCATTCACCAGTCATCAAAACTTGCGGATAGCCGTCAGTCATACTTTCATGCGAGGAAAGTTGTGACTCGTCCGTTCGTCTTTGGTGATGAGAGCAACTTTTGCAGCCAAACCGCTGGTGGGCAAGAGTTCGGAAGAGGCAGAAGCGGTGGAGAAAGCGGAAGAGGCAGTGGAGAACCCGACGGAAGAAGAGGAGAAGCAGGAGGAGGAGCAGTCGGCAGTCCAGGATGCCAGCCCGCCTAAAAAATCCCGCCGCAGCATCCGCAACTCCCATCCGCCCCAGGTTCTTTTTGCCTCAATTAATTTTTATGAATTTCTAAAAAAAAAGTCCATGAATGAATTATTCTGAAAGGAGCAGGAGAAGTTAACAAGTTTTCGACATATCAGCATATTTCGTTTTGCACGTTAATGTATATGGGAACAAGCCGATGAGGATAAGCAAAACGCTGTTTTCCAGCTGCCAGATTTCTTGTAAAGGCTGTTTATTATTGAAAATGATGCAAGTGATTATGCAGGAGGAGAAAGTTCTCACACCGGTGGAGATTTCCACTCGAAGCAGCAAAGCCAAGAAGTCCAAGAAAAAGTGAAGCTACCTGCTTTTCTCTTTATAATTTACTAAATCCACGAAATGAACAATCATGCACTACTTCTTTTTAAACTTATTTTTTTACCTCTTTAAGATCAAACATTGCTTTTGCCATCCCCTTTTTCAGCAGTTTTACTGTGCCTTTTGCCTGTATTCAATCCCATTCTTCCTCTGCAGATTGTTCAATGTCGTTGCTAGCATGCATTTTCCCATTACTTTTCATGTTTTCTTATTTTCTCCTTACTGCCGATTTTTTAACCGAATAAATCACGCCCTTCGAAGGCATAAAAGTCACGAGGCTAGCTCACGTGAGGAATTTTCTTCCAGAAATGCGTCGATATGCAGAAAACCCCCCAGGCCCTCGGCATTGTGCAGCAATAGCGACACACTTTAAACAGTCAGCCTAGGAATTGTGCAAGCGAGAGGGTATGGGTGTCAGATAGCAGTAGGTACTCACGCAGACTGGCACAACTGGTTTAGCCAGCACGCAGTAGGGGGGCACTATACCTGCTTTTTGCAATTGGTGCTGCTGCCCTGATAGTGCGCCGGGGTTTGGTTGGCGGATTTATGAGGCTCTGCCATTTAGGGGCGGCGCGGTCGTTTAGGGTTGCGCGCTGTGGAAAAGTGCCAAGTTTTTTCTCCCGCGAAGAGTTCTGACAAAAAAAATTTTGCCAGTTGAAGCTAATGGTTCTTGCTCGCTGTTTTGGTGGGCGTTTCTTTGATTGTGTTTTGTTGATGAGTTTGAATGTGGACAGTAGACTTTATTTGCGTCTCGGAAGAGTAGTGAAATTTGCTGTTGATGATTTGAGTTGATCATACTAATCATTTTTTGGACAGACGCTGAATTTATGCTGACCCTTTTGGTTTTTTAAAGACGCTGACGGTTTCATTGCGCCTGTGACTCAGCGTTGCAGGGTTCGAGATCAATTTTCTGTGGCACTAGGAGGAGCGCTCTTGAGACGCTAATAAGCCTGCCTTGGGGATGAAAAGGCCTTCTTGTTTCTTTGAGTTTCCTATATCCAAGTCGTACAAATACAGCAGACTTGCCCTAGTTTTCAATATCACCAAACTTATAAAAAAACCAATCGTATCGTCATTTAATCTTTCCAATTGCTTAATATTTTACTGACACATTTCTTAATCAGTTATCACCTCCTCTCCTTATCTCGCAGGAAAAAGGCGGATCAGTAGCCCCCTCAAGAGACCTGCCAAGATTCTCTCTAAAGACTCAGCGGCTAAGAGCCTAAGCTCTCAAGGCCGCCTCTCATTTAGGACCCGCGTGACTCGACACGAGGCTCATGTGATGCCCTCAATTCCAGCCGTAAACTAGTTGCTCTGTCTTATACCCTAGCCTCAAACCAGTTTCCTATCTGCCCTCTAAAGCTTTTGACGTGTCCTTGCTAACTTTTTCCCCAATAATTTTACTATTTAGCCTGTTCCATGATAATTTTTACTGAAAATCAAACTTTAGAAAAAAATTACAAATGCTTTTTATCTTGTTTCAGCTAATTCTTCAAATTCAGTGTTCTTGTTTTAGAGCTGCAGTTGAAAATGATCCATTCGTGAAGCCTAGTCTTGACTGTGGACGCGAATTTCAGGTGAATAGAAGGGGAAAGGTAGGGCTGGAGCTTATAGCGTAGACGTGCAGACAATGTCAGACAAGCTGTTCGCCGGAGTGGAAGGGTAAGCTTTCTTGACGCAACATTCAGAATAACAGCAACAGGCTACTTGATACCATGCAAACAATTGCTAGGCGCTTGAGAGGACTGATAGTTGGCGTGTCTGGGTAAGGAGACACTGCTCTAGGCACTGACACCTTCCCTTTTGCTCCTTTCGCTTTCAGTGCCAGTCTTTGGAGCAGCAGTGGCAGACAAATTGCAAATTGTAATTAATGAAGAAATATGAAAAAAATAACTTTTTTAAACATTTTTGACATGTAAATTTGTATCATCGAAGCAAAACTCCACAAACTTTTGTGCTAAAAAATGGATCGATTTTGTTCCAGATTCCTTGCATGCTAAAAAGGCTTTTTTCCATAACCTGCAAATTTTTTCCTAAATTCTTTACATTTGAAATAAATTTTTAATTCTTTACATTTCAAATTTTTGCTTACATTTCAAATCTCTGCCACTGCCTCCTTTCATGTAGCAAAGTGCAAGCAGCTGTCTGCCAGTTGTCTCGGAGATCGGCTGCCGAAAACAGAGCGCGTGAACACAAATGACACTACAAAAAAATTGGCAAAAAATTGGATGCCTCGAAATGTGGAAAAATTGAATTGAAGTGCGACTAGGTGAAAAATTTGCGCACACGTGCTCAATATTGTGGCACTCAAAATTCCAAATCAAGAGCTCAAATAATGATCAGACCAGAGGAGGGGATTTTGAGGGGTGCGACAAACTCCAAGCTGGTGCTGATGAGAGGTGACGGTGAGATTCTGACCTGGTCCGAAGGCCCCGGCTCCAACTACCTCCTGAACGGCATCCCAGAGACCATCGCCATCATCCGCAACCTCCTCATGGACGCAAAGGCCAAGGCCAGCTTCCCTGAGGACGCCCCCGTCGGCGGCATTGTTTATTCCCTTTCTATCAAATGCCATTTGCTTCTGCATCAATTGTAGCAGTTTTGAGGATAAAATTAAGAATATTTCAAAATCGTCTGCAAGGAGTTACTTTTTAAAAAGAACTTGAGCAAATTGAACAGTCGAAATAGAAAATTTTTCAGAAAAAACCGTAAATTTATTAAAAAAATAATATGAAATAGCCGAAAAAATCAGGTCTGTAAAACCCCCTTTTTTACTTTTAATCAAATATTGTATGCGAATTTTCTACGCCAATTCGGCAAATATTCATTATTTACAGCGCAAAAACTCAGATGCATTGCAAATGTTGCGAGCTCTAAATCGGGCATATTCCCAAAAGAGAAAAGTTTGTAGGGCATGTCACTGTCGGGGGCAGAGGACGAGCACGCAAACGAGGCCTTCATAGCGGAGCTGGAGAAGACGAGCTTGGCCCAGCAGTACTACATCACCTCCGACTCCGTGGGCACCATCGTCACCGCCCTGGAGAAGGGTCCATTTCCCTTTTTCTCCTTTTTTATTTTATTTTTTTGCCTATTTTTGTGTCCCCTGCTCTATAGCAAGCAAAAAATCTGACTCTTAAGCAAGAATAAAATGCTTAAATTGGCTCCTGCTTAATGCTTAACTCGTGTAGTGTGCAGGCGGCATAGTGATGATAGCGGGTACGGGGTCCTCGTGTAGGCTGCTGAACCCCAACGGAAGCGTTCACTGCTGCGGCGGGTGGGGCCACATGATCGGCGATCACGGCAGTGGTTATGCCTACTTTACTACACAACACTAATCATCTGGTCTGCACTCACAATGCTGATGTTTCAAAGCAATATTATGCGCAACTTCTCCAAGCAAAATTCGATTTTTAAAGTCCATTGGGTGAAAAAGGTTTTGAAATGAATCAAGTAGTTGAATCTTTCCATAGTCTCGAGTGCTGATTTTCATCTCCACTTGCTCTTTCAAAATTGTTGAAATTACTGCAGCCTATTGGATTTCGCTGCAAGCAGTGAAGACGGTGTTCGACACAGAGGACGGAATCAACCGTTCCCCCTACGACATCTCCTTTGTCAAGTCCAAAATGCTCGAGTTCTACAAGCTCAAGGTTCTCATTCGCTCCTGACTTACACGGTCGAACTCAGTTTATTGGCAGAGTAAAATTGGCGTTATGGAGCATCTGCATCAGAAGTTTCACAAGGCCAACTTTGCCAAATTCTGCGCCGTCCTAGCACAAGGTCCACTTATACCACCTAAATTAGGCTACCTACTTTGCAGCTCTCCAAGCTTCATTTTTATTGCACAGGCCAACAATGGCTAAATTAAAACAAATTATATAATTTACCCTAACCGAGGAGGCAGCTGGGTTAAAAGAGTAACAAAATGAAAAACGTGAGCATGCCTAAAAATTATACTGATATTTTGACGAACTAATTCCCCCTCGGGGCAATGGAGGGCTGACACCCACAATCCCCCCCACGGCGTTTGCCCCCCCCCCCCACCCCAACGAGCCTGCCCCCCCCCGAAATCTCCTAACCATGATCAAATCGTGCTCAAATCGGTAAATCGGCATTTGGGGGGACAACTGGAAAAGTTTTCATTTGGGGGGGAGGGGGAATTGGAAATGAAAAAAATACTTATCGAGTCATCACCTATGTTTTGGTGGTGTCTAAGCAACTAAACTTGGTAGCAGTGGCGGATATAGGGGGGGGGAAAGGGGGACGTTTCCCCCCCCCCGAACGGATTTCGGGGGGGGGGGGGGAATTCCCCCCCGAAACTTTCAGGAAAGGGGAAAATTTCACCCTTTTAGATGCATCTTGTCAAAAAATTTGCGCGCGATTCGCGCGCGGAGGCTAGTATAGTAGAATTAACCAAATTTAGTTGTCCATTTTTGTGTTTTGAGAGCCTGACTTCAAAAAAATTTTCCTCTACGCGAAAAATTTGCAAATTTTGTACCAAATTTGTGAAATTTTTAAGTTATTTAGCGCTGTTTTTGCAACTTAGATAGAAAATTTTTGCGCGCTTCGCGCGCATTTAGATAAATATTATTGAAATAATTTTGACCCAAATTTCCCCCCCCCCCCCGAACCAAAATCCTATATCCGCCACTGCTTGGTAGTGCCACAGTACACAAGGGTTTTGACTAAGCCTAAGAGGGGAAATAGAGTCAGTATCCAAGTGGGATTCAAGATAAGCAGAAAAAATGCGGCTGACACCTGGTTTCCCCCATGAGATTTCCCCCCCCAAGCAATAACCCCCCCCCCTCATGAAAGTCCCCCCCCCCATGAAGGTTTCCCCCCCCCCCCCCCCCCCCCAAGAATTTTACCTATACACACCCTGCGCTAATGCAGCCCATAGTTGATGCGGCTTTACATAGAAAATAGGTGAAATTGTGTCTTGGGGGAGGAAACTAGTCCTCGATTTCGACGACTAGTTTCCCCTCCCCCCCAAGAGTTTTGACGACTAGTTCCCCCCCCCCCCCCCCCCCCCACGACCCAAATTTCCCTGTTTTGACTGCCGTATCAACTATGGGCTGCATTAGCGCACAAAGTGTGGGTATAGGTAAAATCTTGGGCAGGGGGAAACCTTCATGGGGGGGGGGGGGTCCTCCCCTTGGGGGGCCGGTAACCCTCCATGGTGGGGGGTTATGGCCAAGGGGGGGGGGAAACCAGGTGTCAGCCAAACATGCTCGGGGGGTGAGTCGGCGGTGGGGGGGGGGGATTCTTACGAGGGGGGACTCGTAAGTGGTGGAGGGCAAAAGCCTGGGGGGGCAACCCCGTTGGGGGGGGGGGGGGTTGTGGGAGTCAGCCCAATGGAGAATAAGGTTGAGGTGCCGTGGAGGAGCGGGATCTGCTCTGCTTCCACCTCTTCCGTGAGGCAGGGCGGATACTCGGTCGGCACATTTTGGCCGTCGCCAAATTCGCCAACAAGGTCAACATCTGCCTTTAGTTTATGAGAAAGGAGAAAAGTATTGATTGTCCAAAATCTTAAAAATTATCAAAAAATAGTTTACACATTTGAAATAGTTTCAAGATTAGAGCAGACTCAAGTCTTTAGGACAATGTTTTACCCAGTTATGGTCAATAGTAGTGAGAAAGGCGTATTGCAGTCGTTGCTGTACCAAGAGGACGGGCTGCCGATCGTGACGGTGGGCAGTGTTTGGAAGAGCTGGGAGCTGCTCAAGGAAGGCTTCCTGGAAGGCCTGCAACCGCGCGGACGCGGCGATGTCAAACTTGAAGGCATCAAACTCTTCCGACTCAAGGTTCCGATTCGTTCTTCTTTGCTCACGCCCGTGCACAAAAATTTGTTCACGAAAATCAAATTATCTATCGAATGTCGCGCCAGTCTGTTTAAAATCAGAAAAAGAAAAAACTTTACCAAAGTAAGCTAAAAATTAAAGGACGCTCACTAGATATTCACCAGTCTGTGCAAACGAGCCATATTGTCTCCATGGGAGTGCCAAGAGCAGTGAGTATATTGAAGGCTTCGCCAGCAATAGGAGCAGCCTATCTCGCGGCCAAGAAGGCGGATGTCTTCCTTCCCATCGACTTCGCCTCCAACGCAGAAATCTTCTTCCAGACCACGCTCTAGGACCACAGCTGACTCTCCCTCCAATACACAACCTCATCGCCCCTTCCGATGAAAAAATATCTTGAGCTCGTTTTTTGTCCAGAGTACTCCCTATTTTTACACAAGTTTAGTGGCAGAAATGTCCGGCCAAGCAGCCCCCCCTGAAACTGGAGACCATCTAATAGACCAAATGATTTTGTGCCCTGTGAGCTGGAGATTGGATACCTCAATTTTAGTTTGCCCTGCTAGAAAGGTGACTAGTGTTATGTTTTGCTGAGTTAGCATTTCTGGCGGATTTGTTCTTGTGCCATGAAAATTCCCCAGTAGGTGACAGATGAGAAAATTCTATGAGCCATGCCTGTTGCTCAAACTTATCTGCTCACCGTAACTCTTGCCCAGTTTTTGCTGATATTTTCCCCACCTTGCCCATTTTGGAAGCACAAGAAGTGATTAGAAGTCGCCATATTTTGTGCGCGGATATTTAGTTGCTGAAGAGATATTTTTCTGCGCTAGCATGAAAAAGCGGCCTTCTTTCTTGAGAAGGCAATCCAAGCTACAGACTGGAATTATCGGCACACATCACCAAGCCGCCAGCAAACGTGCCCCCGAAAACGCAGCAAACAGGTTAAGTTGGCGGCAAACATAACTCCTAGTCCAAAGAGTGGCTAGACAATTTCATACTTTTCCGTAAAAAAGGTAGCCTCTTCACTGTACTTCACCGACTCGCCGGCTTCATTCTTCACGTCCTTGGGCTGCAACGGGAAATATTTGCCACAAATGAAAAAATTCAAAAAATTATTCTTATTAAGTCAATATTTTTTAAAACAAGTATATGGCGCAAAGCGCAATAGGTGACCGCGGAGCACACCAAATTCCAGCTTACAATATGAATGCATGGAATTTCGTCACTCCAAAGGGCAAGTCTGTGGTTTCTCACCCATTTTTAAAAGTAAGCACAGATTTGGAATCGTTATATATGACTTGTGAACAAAAAAACTCAAGTCCTCTGTTCAATTCTTAGCCGTTCAGCTGTTACTGATTATTGATGCCATTGCCGTGCATGAAAGTTTGTCACTCAAGAGGGTAAGTCTGTGGTTTCTCAACCATTTTCGAAAGTAAACACAGATTTGGAATCGTTATATGCAACTTGTGAACAAAAAAACTCAAGTGTTCTGTTCAATTATCAGCCGTTCAGCTGCTACAAATTATTGATGCTATTGTCATGCATGAAAGTTTGTCACTCAAGAGGGCAAGTCTGTGGTTTCTCAACCATTTTCAAAAGTAAGCACAGATTTGCAATCGTTATCTACGACTTGTGAACAAAAAAACTCAAGTCTTCTGTGCAATTTTCATCCGTTCAGCTGCTAATAATTATTGATGCTATTGTCATGCATGAAAGTTTGTCCCTCAAGAGGGCAAGTCTGTGGTTTCTCAACCATTTTCAAAAGTAAGCACAGATTTGGAATCGTTATATACGACTTGTGAACAAAAAAACTCAAGTGTTCTGTGCAATTCTCAAGATTACAGGTGCTACAGCGCAAAAACGATATATTGCAATTTTCTGGCCTTTCTACCCAAAAAAGTAATGTTTCAAATGCTCGGAAACCGGGTCTACCCCTCCAGATCTTCCTAAAATAGCATTACCTTTCAGGAAAAAAAAAGTTTGTCCAAATCCGTTGAGAATTCGCCCGTGGACAGCATTTCCAGAAATTGGGCTGGCGCGAACGGAGCGTTAGCGGAGTGTCAGCGCCCAGCCCCTCTTTTCGACCCAGGTGTACGTTTTAGGGGTTATTGCTAGATCTTAAAATTGATAAGGATTTTGTGCTTCACAGAAACGTCCATTCGTTCTGATTCTTTTTGCATTGGAAAGAGCATCATCAAATTGACCAAAACTCGCGAGATTTTGCCCAAAAACGGTAGAACACAAGAGAAAATTACTCAAAACCATTTGTCCGAACTCCTTCTCCTTCTTCTTCTCCTTCTTCTTCTCCTTCTTCTTCTCCGCATCTATTCAATGGACGATAGTAGGTATTCATTTCTCCCCCCCCCCTCCTCGGGTCCTTGGGCCTCATCATGTATTTTATTATTGATAAATCTGAAGTTAAGCTAAGGTGACATATGCACCAGTGGTGTAGTGGTTTAAGCGATTGGACAGCTGGGCGAAACTGGCAGGTTCGAATCCTTAATAAGCATTTATTTTTATTTTTGTGTATTTAAATACTAAAAGTAGAAGAAATATCTGGTACCATCGGCAAGCCAAAAATAAGTCTCTTTTCTCCCAAAATTGAAAATGCCCCGAGTCAAAAGTCAAAGAAATAAAACTTCTACTACTGGAATCTGCTGCGTCATCTGCATTTTGGTTTTTGGGCGCGCATGGAAAGAGCCTCTGAACTGCGCGCCAAAAACAAAATGCAACTGTCAAGCAGCAGATTCCAGTAGTAGAAGTTTTATTTCTTTGACTTTTGACTCGGGGCATTTTCAATTTTGGGAGAAAAGAGACTTATTTTTGGCTTGCCGATGGTACCAGATATTGGGCTGGCGCGAGGGAGCAAGGCGAACCGTCAGCGCCCAGCCCCTCTTTTCGACCCAGGTGTACGTTTTGAAGGTTATTGCTAGATCTTAATTTTGATAAGGCTCTTGCTCTTCACAGGAAGCTCCATTTGCTCTGATTTTTGTTGCAATAGAAAGAGCATCTGCAAATTAACCAAAACTCGCGAGAAATCGCCCAAAAATGACAGAATACAAGAGAAATTCCCTCAAAACCATTTGTCCGAACTCCTTCTCCTTCTTCTTCTTCTTCTTCTTCTTCTTCTCCTCCGCATCTATTCAATGGACGATAGTAGGTATTCATTTCTTCCCCCACCCCCCCCCCCTCACCGGGTCCCTAGGCCACATGTATTTTTTCTTCATAACTCTTCAGTAAATTGAAGGAGGCATATGCATCAGTGGTGTAGTGGTGTAGTGGTGTGCCAGCTGAATGAATCTCGCAGGTTCGAATCCTTCTCCAGGCACTACTTTTTTTATTTTTGTGTATTTTTGTGTATTT
This sequence comes from Ptycholaimellus sp. GST1_10, assembly GCA_030248095.1. Taxonomy (NCBI): domain Eukaryota; kingdom Metazoa; phylum Nematoda; class Chromadorea; order Chromadorida; family Chromadoridae; genus Ptycholaimellus; species Ptycholaimellus sp. GST1_10. Next base: position 31,527 of record JASANA010010643.1, on the reverse strand, counting down.
AAACTGCTACCATCGGCAGGTCACAAGTAAAGCTCTTTTCTCCTAAAAATCGATTAACCTAAGTATGCGCCAAGAAAATTTTTCCAAAAATATTTTAGTTTGTCAATAAATTAGCATTGTAATTCATTTTCGAAACTTCTTTTTGTTTCTCAAAAATTAGTAGCCAATAAATTTGAATTGTATTTCGATTTTAAATAATTTCTTTTTGATATATTTTTGAACAAGTTTTTTTATTTATTTTTTTTTATATATAGAATAAAATTTAAATTGAATATATAACTAACAATATAAAATTTGAATTTATACATTTTATACTATATTAAAAGTAGAAGAAATATCTGGTACCATCGCAGGCCAAATGTGGATCTCTTTTCTCCAAAATTTGCAAATGTCTTGAGTAAAAAGTCACGGAAATACAATTTCTACTAGTAGAATCTGCTGCGTCATCTGCATTTTGTTTTTGGGCGCGCATGGAAAGAGACACTAAACTGCGCGCCAAAAACAAAATGCAACTGTCCAAGCAGCAGATTCTACTAGTAGAAATTGTATTTCCGTGACTTTTTACTCAAGACATTTGCAAATTTTGGAGAAAAGAGATCCACATTTGGCCTGCCGATGGTACCAGATATATATATATTGGGCTGGCGCGAGGGAGCAAAGCGACCGTCAGCGCCCAGCCCCTCTTTTCGACCCAAGTGTATGTTTTCAGGGTTATTGCTAGATCTTAAAATTGATAAGGCTCCTGCTCCTCACAGAAGAATCCAATCGTTCTGATTCTTTTTGAATTAGAAAGAGCATCATTGAATTGTCCTAAACTCGCGAGAAATCGCCAAAATATTGCAGTAATCAATAGAAAATCGCTCAAAACCATTTGTCCGAACTCCTTCTCCTTCTCCTTCTCCTCCTTCTCCTCCTCCGCATCTATTCAATGGACGATAGTAGGTATTCATTTCTTCCCCCCCCCCCCTCTGCCCGGGTCTCTGGGCCTCTTGTATCTTTATTTATTCATAATTCTTCAGTTAAACTAAGGAGCCATATGCACCAGTGGTGTAGTGGTGAAAGCGATTAGAAAGCTGTGTGAAACTGGTAGGTTCGAATCCTTCTCCGGGATTTATTTTTATTTCAGTTTATTTAAAGTTGAGAAAACAATTGGTACATTCGGCAGGCCAAAAACTAAGCTCTTGATCCCAAAATTCGATCGCCCTGAGTATAAGTCATGAAAATTTAACAAAAATATGTTATTTGCCAATAAATTTGCATTTTATTTTTAAATTTCGAATCTTATATTTTTGTAATTTTTTTTAAAATAAATTTTTTTATACAATAAATTTTTAACCAACAATATACATATATATAAAAACAATATACCAACAATATAAAATTTGTATCTATATTTCTGTGCTATATTAAAAGTGGAAGAAATATCTGGTACAATCGGCAAGCCAACAGTAAGTCTTTTTCTCCCAAAATTGACAATACCCCGAGTGAAAAGTCAAAGAAATAAAATTACTGCTACTGGAATCTGCTGCGCCATCTGCATTTTGTTTTTGGGCGCGCATGGAAAGAGACACTGAACTGCGCGCCAAAAACAAAATGCAACTGTCCAAGCAGCAGATTCCAGTAGCAGTAATTTTATTTCTTTGACTTTTCACTCGGGGTATTGTCAATTTTGGGAGAAAAGAGACTTACTGTTGGCTTGCCGATTGTACCAGATATACATATATATATATATCTGGTACCATCGGCAGGCCAAATGTGGGTCTCTTTTCTCCAAAATTTGGAATTGCCTCGAGTAAAAAGTCAAGGAAATATAATTTCTACTAGTGGAATCTGCTTGGACAGTTGCATTTTGTTTTTGGCGCGCAGTTCAGTGTCTCTTTCCATGCGCGCCCAAAACAAAATGCAGATGACGCAGCAGATTCCACTAGTAGAAATTATATTTCCTTGACTTTTTACTCGAGGCAATTCCAAATTTTGGAGAAAAGAGACCCACATTTGGCCTGCCGATGGTACCAGATATTTCTTCCACTTTTAATATTGTATAAAATGTAAAAATACAAATTTTATATTGTTGGTTATATATTTAGTTAAGATTTTATTAGATAAGAAAAAAATGATTAAAAAATAAACTTATTAAAAAAATAAAACAAAAAGAAAAAATTCGAAAATGAAAAATATAATGCAAATTCCTTGGCAAATTAACATATTTTTGCGAAATTTTCTTGACTTAAACTCAGGGCAATCGATTTTTGGGAGAAAGGAGTATGATTTTTGGTCTGCCGATGGTACCACACATTTCTTCCATTTTTAAGATAAAAAAATAGACAAAAAAGTTGGCTCAACGAAGGTTTGAACCTGGTCATTTCTGAATCGAGTCCAATAGACAAGCCACTTGACCACACAGCCGCATTACTTCCTCTGTAGACTTAGACAATATTAATTGCACAGAACTACCAATGCACCTTGTCGATTGATGCCTTTAGTACAGGCCGATTGAATACCTACTATCGTCCATTGAATAGATGCGGAGAAGGAGAAGGAGAAGGAGAAGGAGGAGGAGGAGTTCGGACAAATGGTTTTGAGTGATTTTCTAATGATTGCTGCAAGTTTTGGGCGATTTCTCGCGAGTTTTGGACAATTCGATGATGCTGTTTCCAATGCAAAAAGAATCAGAACGATTGGATTCTTCTGTGAGGAGCAGGAGCCTTATCAATTTTAAGATCTAGCAATAACCCCGAAAACGTACACCTGGGTCGAAAAGAGGGGCTGGGCGCTGACGGTCGCTATGCTCCCTCGCGCCAGCCCAATATATGAGGACAAAAGTTGAGTAACATCTATAGACCGCGGAGCGGCCCTTCGGGCCGCTCCGCGTCAAAAATTACAATTTTCTAATTGATTCAAACGACGGCAAATAGAAGAAAAAAAAGATGGCAAGGAACAATAGCAGGGTGCATACGGTGATGTCGCAGAACAGTTTGTCGGAGGCGAAGCTGACTTTGACGGGGAAAAAGTCATCGGCGTGTCCGCTCGGCGTCGAGAAATCGAGGCTACCGTTGCTGTTCTGCAAGACTTCCACAATTTAGGTGCGCTATTTCATTCATTCATTCATTCTCGGCGATTGCCAATCTCTTTGTGTAGAGACAACCGAATGCTGCTCTGAAACATCAAATTGCGAACATTGCATCTTCTATTGCCCTTTAAAAGTGGGCGCTTTTTCCGCAAAAAGTCTATGTGCAAAGAACAGGCCAAGAAATGCCAGCTCAAAGCGAAGGCTTACTGAGGAGTCGATAAGGGGGATGGTCCAGAGGAGCTGGTTGCGGGACCGCTCGTGCTTGTACTCCCCGTCGCAGTTGGCGATCACCGGAGTCACGGAGGACGGCAGCGGGACCTGAGGCTCGCCCGCTCTCGACCAGGCAGAGGAGCTGAGCAGGTTGGAACCTGAATACAGACGTCCCGCAGCTCGAACTCCTCCATCTCCAGCGTGTACTCGATGTTGACCTGTAGTTGCGCAATCTAGTGTGCAATTTCGTACTGACTCAAAGGCAATTGCTTCCACGTTGAAGAAGCTATGGTCATAGTCTAGATGTGAAACATGGGAAAGGCGGGTAGAGGAACCTCAACGCCGGACGCGGACTCGTTGGGCCAGCAGTTGATGGAGATGGGGATGAAGGCCTCGTCCGCTGTCTGGAAGCGCCACTTCAGCACCCCCACGTCGTTGTTCACCGGGAACGGCTTCCCTGCCTTCAGCGCCAGACTCCCACTCCCCTGCCACTCCTGTACAACCTCTGCCCTTTCTCTCATCCAGCAGTTCTGCCCATGAATCTTTAGAAGTGAATGACATTGAAGGGATGGAGAAAGTGAAGGGGAGGGGGGGGCGGCCTTTTTGTCGAGGTTGGGATGCGTCTGAGTCTGAGCGCCGCGCTGGTCCGCGTTGGCCATCTGGATGCGGAGCTTGGCGAAGGCAGGGTCGGCGATGCGGAGGGTGACCAGGCCGTGCACCTCCATGCTCTCCAGGCCCCCGTCTCGACCCATGGTTAGGGTCAACTTCTGTAAAAAAAACTCTCATTCTGTTGCTCTGCCGCCCGCCCACACTTGTCCAATGGACAGCAGTCTTCATCCATATTTAGCAACACTTTTTGCCCCATTGCTTCTCTCCTTCTCAATGCAACAGTGGGCTAGCAGCAAAGAACCTGCCGCTAAGAAGTAAAACCATGATTCTAAAAGTTGATGGGGATGAATGAAATAAGAGATCTACTATACTGATGGATGTATGAGAGGCGAAAGCGACCTCTTCGGTGCGCAGATGGATGGGCTCCACGTGGACGTTGGAGACGGGGCCGGGGGCGACCACTGCGCCAGGCTTGGCCCTGTAGGACAGTAGTGGTGATTGTTGGGGGGAGAGAAGTTGGCAGAGGAGGAGGGGACTAGCCTGGAGGCGGGTGCGGAAAGAACAGCCTGACCCTCGGACTGCAGCTGGCTGATGAAGGAGTCCTCGTCGACCTTCTTCTTGCCCAGCTTCAGGGCGTTCGATGGACCGCTGGCTCGGCTGCAATCACATCGTGGCTGTGTTTGATGGGGCTGTCGGGCATTGAAAATTAGCCGGCTATAGATCAAAAAGGACGTGGCATGAAAATGCCGCTTCTATGAGCATTTTACGCCGATTAAAGCACAGTTCATCCTGAAATGTTCTTAATACTCCTTCGCTCTGTCTTTTTCTATCGAAAAAGCACGCATGCAAAAAAGTAAGATTCATTTAGACAGTCCAACTTCGCTTCATTTTCAAATATTCCAAAATTCCACAAAAACACCCGCTATTGCCACAAATTAATTTCCATTTTCCTAATTCCCAATACTAGGCCAACTTCAGGCCCAAACTAAGGCAGGCGGACCTGAAAGCGAGCGGATACCTGGGCTCCCGGGGCGGCGGCTGGTAGGCGGGCTTCGGCTCGTCCGGAACTGGCCCACCGCCGCCGCCGCTGCCTCCCATGGCCGATTCCCCGTAGCCGCCCAGGCCGCGTCGAGGGCCTCCGGCGGCCGCCCTGGCCTTGGTCAGCTCCCGGGCCTTGTCCTTGGCCAGCTTCTTGGCCTCCTCCTCCTGCGTCTGGAAGCGCCGATAGATTTTAGCTTTCTACTCTAGGGTCTTTGTGATATTGGGGCATGCGAGTTTGGGCTGGGCGTGGCTGGAAAGGGGGAAAATGTTGGAAGGAAAAAATATGTCTAAAATCGAAATTGTGCCCTGAATTTTCGGCTTACACGACAAGTCTATTTGGTAGCGTTGAAAACTTTACGCATGGCGAATTGGTGGACTGCATATTGGTTTAGTGATGCAGAAGAAAGGTGTCCTGAACCTTTTTGATTTGATAGAAGACGCGCTCCTCGTGTGAGTCCATCTCAGTGAAGGTTCGAATCTGGGCCAGGTTCACGTTCTCCCGATAGCCCAGCGCCACGATCTCGTCGAAGGCGAAGATCAGCTGGAACGCCTGCTCCAGCACCTGTCAAATAAACCGCCCCTTCAATTGCTTCTAGCTTGTCCAAAATGACAGCTATCCATGGTGTAGTTGAAATTATTGGGCTGGCGCGAGCGAGCGTTAGCGAAGTGTCAGCGCCCAGCCCCTCTTTTCGACCCAGGTGTACGTTTTGGGGGTTATTGCTAGATCTCAAATTTGATAAGGCTCTAGCTCGTCACAGGGAGCTTCAATCTTTCTAATTCTTTTTGCATTGGAAAGAGCATCATCAAATTGACTAAAACTCGCGAGAAATTGCTGAAAAGTTGCAGAATTGTAGTAAAATTTGTAAAAAACCATTTGTCCGAACTCCTCCTTCTCCTTCTCCTTCTTCTCCTTCTTCTTCTCCGCATCTATTCAATGGACGATAGTAGGTATTCATTTCTTCCCCCACTCATCCCCCCGGGTCCTTGGACCTCATACATTGACTTTTATTCATAAGTCTTCAGTTAAACAACAACGCATATGCACCAGTGGCGTAGTGGTCTAAGTGGATGAATGGCTGGTTGAATCTGGGAGGTTCGAATCCTTCTTAGGCAATTATTTTATTTTGGAAATTTTAAGTTGAGAAAACAACTGGTACCATCGGCAGGTCAAAATTAGATCTCTTTTTTCCCAAAATCGATTGCCCTAAGTATAAATCATGAAAATTTCATAAAAATATGTTAGTTTGCCAATAAATTTTTATTGTATTTTTGATTTTCGAATCTTTTCTCTTTGTTATATTTTTTAAATAATTTTGTTTTTTATTTATTATTTGTTTTTTTATCCAATAATATCTTAACATATTTTCGATTCTTTTATGTTTGTTATATTTTTTAATGAGTTTATTTTTTTTTTCATATGTTATAAAATAATATAAATTTGTATTTATACATTTTACACTATATTAAAAGTGGAAGAAATAACTGGTACCATCGGCAAGCCAAATGTGGGTCTCTTTTCTCCAAATTTTGTAATTGCCTCGAGCAAAAAGTCAAGGAAATTTATCTACTACTTGTGGAATCTGCTGCGTCATCTGCATTTTGTTTTTGGGCGCGCATGGAAAGAGACACTGAACTGCGCGCCAAAAACAAAATGCAACTGTCCAAGCAGCAGATTCCACAAGTAGTAGATAAATTTCCTTGACTTTTTGCTCGAGGCAATTACAAAATTTGGAGAAAAGAGACCCACATTTGGCTTGCCGATGGTACCAGTTATTTGAATATTTTTGGGCACCTAATTTCTAGGATCATGGCAATTGAATGGAGGACGGGAATTGGAAGATGATGGTTAAAACCTCTTTCTCCTCCAGCGTGCGGCAGTACTCTGGGATGACGCGTGAGAAGAGGCGCAGGGTTTCCAGGTCCTCCAGGATGTTGGAGGCCTTGGTGGTGATCAGCACCACGTACAGCGCATCCATCGGCTGGTACACGTACCTATAGCAATATCATCCAGTTATCAATAGCATCACTTGAAAGAGTGAAAAGCCGCTTGAGCCAGGCATGGCAACTCGGGCAGGAAGAATGGAAAGGGTGAACCGGACACTTTCCGTCTCGACAAAGGTGTGCTGGCGGGTGGTGGAGGAACTCTTCTCGGCGGACAGGAGCTTGGGGAAGGCCGAGAGGAGGCCTTCGATTCGAGCTCGCGTCATCTCCACAAACTGCCGCGACACCAACGCTGCAAAACCTCTAAACTGCCAGGGAAGATCCGGCTTCTCCACTGACCAAGAAGCGAGAAATCAATAGGCCACTTGGGCTGGACAATGAAAAAGCAAATGGCCTTTTTGATATTCGAAAATTCATAATATATCGGTATGAAATTGTAAATCAGCCAGCGAACCTTTGCCATTCTTGGTGCAGATGCCAGCTGCCAGCAGAACCATAGCCGCTGTTTTCTCGGCTTAGGCCTTTAGATTCTAAGCAAGCCTTAAACGTAGATTTTTGATGATTGACCAACTTACCCTCAACAACTCAGCCCTAACTCTAGATCCGATAATCTCAACCGTTGAGCATGTATGTGGCCCTGACGGTGGTGTGGCAGGGTACACGTAGCGCGCAGGATTGAGCGAGCACATCCACTACCGTAGCTCCGGATCCCACCGCGAAGTCTGCCAGCTCTCTTTCAAGCCCCAAGCCTGTACATTCCTCCCCGTCTGTGTGCACAGGGGGATGTTAGGTTAGAGTGCCCTTTCCTTCGCGTAGTTGCTGCCTCTTGCGGCTGTACTAACTAATCTATTTTTATTTGCGGTTATTTTTTTTGAGACAGCAATAGAGAGTTTGTTTTATAGTTTTGCAAAAATAGCCTGCTGTTTGAAGGTGAAATTTGGGGCGAAAGCGCAATGTTCAGGAGATCTTCTTCCATGACGTTGCTGCTTCTTCAGGCCGCCTTGCCCAGCTGATAAAGGTTGAATATTTTGCCTTTTCTCATTGCCTAGAGAATTTTTGGCCGCGGAGCGGCCTAAAGGGCCGCTCTGAGGTCTATTGAGGTTACTAAACTTTTGTCCTCATATATACGTATGGGTATCTGGAAATGCTGTCCACGGCCGAATTCTCAACGGATTTGGAGCAACTTTTTTCCTGAAAGGTAATGAAATTTTAGGAAAAGCTGGAGGGGTGGAAACGATTCCGGAACAGTTGAAACATTGCTTTTTCTGGGCAGAAAGGTTGAAAAATGGGGTATGCTGAGAAAGAGCCAATTCTCAACAGATTCGCACAAACTTTTTTAACCTGAAATGTAATAAAATTTTTGGAAGATATGGCAGGGTGGAACGGGTCACGGAGCAGTTGATACATTACTTTTTTTGGGTAGAAAAGTCAGAAAATGAAAATTTGGACATTTTGACATTTTTTGGACGGATTAATTTTTGTTTAAACCAAAAAACCTGTTGAGGGCTGCTGAAACAGCTACTGACCTCACCAAAGGCATTGAGAATGGCACTGCCAGCCTGCTGCAACTATTGTTCTTTTTAAAACATATCAAAAGCAATTTAGTCTTTTTCAAGGTCTGTGAAAGAATTCCAACAAAGCTGGTGGAGCTGATGTATAAGCTGGAGCCAGACCTTGCTACTGCTGGAAGAGCTTTCAACCACAGCTGTGCTAAGAGAGACTATGGTAAATCTTACATTACACATCTATTTTTCAGTGGGAAAACATTATTGTAGCTGCCAAGAACTGCCACTGCTTTTCCAAAAGCCTTTGGACACGTGAAGTACCACCTAACCTCAAGGCTGAGAAGGAGCAAGTTGGAATTGCCCACATTTCACCAAACACCTGTTAGCATCTTGCCTCTCTTCTCAGCAAACACTTTTCCAATGGTCTTTTCAGCCCCAATGAATGCTTGGAAATTGGATAGGCAAAAATATAAATTAAGAGCATCGGCATTCTAAGCTGATAAGTTGCCTGGGTAGTTGTAGGGTATGAAGCTCCACGGTCACCCTTGCGCTCTGCGCCATATACTTGTTTTAAAACAAATATTTTTAGCACCTAATAATTTCAGAAATTATCTCGTCGAATTCCCATCATAAATAAAATAAGCGGCGAACTGTTCTTTATCAAAACGCTAAACGCTGTTCATGATTATAGAAAGTCAATTCAAAGCGTGTGATTCAACTGAAATGCCAAATTAAAAATTGTTTGCAGAAACTGGATTTCTCTGAGCGATTTCAATGCCAGGAGTTTTTACCTCCCTTTGAAGCCAAGTTCCCAAGGTGGTCAGACGAAACATTGCCAAAATATTCAGCAGTAACACCGCACTTCCCTGAATCTCTCTGAGCGATTTCAATGCCCAAGAGTGTTTAATTAACTGTTGTGCCGCGTATTTCAGCAGTAACACCACACTTCCCTAAATCCCTCTGAGCGATTTCAATGCCCCGGAGGGTTTGTGATTGACTGTTGAGCTACGTATTCAGCAGTAACACCACACTTCCTTGAATCTCTCTGAGCGATTTCAATGCCTAGGGGAAATCGAAATTTATGGCGTGCAGCACTTTTATGTATCGATCTCTTGCTAGTACCGGAGGAAAGTCCCAGCACCAAAACTTGCTTCACAATCCTTATCACAATATTATGCATACAAGAAACAAAGTTCGAACCATAGAAGCAAGCAAAAATCAATCACAGAAGCCTTGAGAAGCACGGCTGAAGGCATCATTCGAAGTGAAGAATCTGAATGGAGGCCCATATTCGGGCAGATAATGAGGTTAGCGGGACATAAGAGCTCCCAGTCGGAATCTCTCTGCAATCACTCTGCAATCACTCTGCTAGAACTAACAATCTAGGTTCAAACTATTTCAAAAAATGACCAGCAGAACAAAAGTGGTCCAGCTGGATGTAGGCGGCAGAATATTTCGGTTACATTCAGCGCTTGCAAGCCTATTGTTGAAAAATCTCATGATTTTTTTACCCGCAACTAGAGCCAGTTCAAAATCCCGACGCTCTCTTTCAAGGTAAATATAAAATTAAACAAATGCCAACTTAGGGCCAACAAATTTGGCAGACATTCTTGCTGCGGAGCTCATCTGACTTCAGAAGACCAGACATCCTACTTCTGACTTTTGCCCCATAACCCAAAAGAAGCGCCATGCAGGTGCAGTGTGGAGACGGCGACGAAAGAAAAAGGCTCCCGCCTAGCCCAGCTGGTTGCGGAAGCTGCGGAGCGGCCCAACGGCGCTGGCCTCGTCCAGCTGTTCCTGGACAGAGACCCGGGGCACTTTCGCCACATCCTCGCCTTCCTTCGCGACGGGCCCTCTGCTGCCCTCCCTCATTGTTCCTCCTTATTCCCTTCACAGCCTCTCACCCGCCCTGCAGATGTTGCAGAAATTAATGACCTAAAACTTGTTTCCTGTCAAGTCAATCACAAACAGACATTAGCAGACATTGATTAGTGTATCTCTATCAACCAGTCTAAAAGCATTGACCTAAGCCTAAATGCCTTTAATGCTTTAACGTGACACTGAAAAATGGCATTTTGGCACAGAATTAAACAGCCTGACTAGAGCAGACCATTTCAGTTCCAGCTCCAGGACAGAATTGAGCATTTTACCGCTGCTGGAAAATTGAGCGCGGACGGGCAGAGAGGAGCTGGCCAGGGAAGCTCGTTTCTACGGTCTGCATTCGCTGGTGGCGCTGCTGCTTCCTGGCAGCAGTGGAAAGCCTGGCCCAAACGAGGAACTCCCCCGACCGCCCTGTCAACTGAGCCCTGGTGCCACTTCAGCTTATCGCCCAGCCCCTCCCCAGCCAAGCAATGCTGAGCAGCTTTTGCAGAATAAAGAGACAGAAATCTCGCAGCAAAAGATTTTCAGCAAAAAAAGCAAAAATTATAATCAAAATTTTTTGTCCATTTTTGTCAAATTTCTAATTGGGGTTTTGGCAGACTAATTCTCAATTTTCAGGTTCCATGGTTCTGTGGCACCGACCAGCCTTTGGCAGTCTCTGGGCAGCTATTTCGAGCCAAATTCGAAGCTATACTTCTTCGCCTAAACAGGCCTGAACTGCTAACTGCTGAAAGGGGCTGCAGAGAAAGGGTTCGTGGACAGGCTGCGCTGTGAAGCCTGCGGCAATCACTACCAGCTTCGCTTTCCCGAGCTCAGCGAAGAGCTTGTCGGCTGGAAGCGTTCTCTTTTTTGCAAAAGCTTTTGTGACTTATGGCAAAAGTAGGAAAAGAAATTTAGTGGCCCTCTGTTCGAAATCACAAATATTTTGAAGCAGTTGCTTGGCAAGCGGAAGGACTAATTAGAAGAGGAAAAGTAGGAACTTAAAAACTCTACCAATTTTTTGTTAGCTCACAGATCGAGCACACATTCTGCATTGAAAAGTTGTTATTTTTGACTTTGACTTTGAATTTTTAAGTTTTACTCATATTTTCGAATAGGTTGACATTAGCCGAAGTTTGAGGCATCGGCGCCCTGCTGGTGGAGATGAAGGGTGTAGTGAAACGGTCTGTCAACGACACCTGTGTCTACGTCCTCTGGCGCTCCCTCGTCTACCGCAAGGTCTCCACTGGCTTCCCTTTCAAGATCTCCCAATTGAGAGGCAATGAGAGCCCATTTTAAGATTCTGCAAACAAGGGGGTCCAAAAAATTGATGTCTGCCCCTTTGTTCGATTCCCATTTCTACCATAAAAGGCCTTTTAAGGACGGCCATCTGGACAGCAGCGAGTGCCTCCTTCATGTAGCCGGCCATCATCTGCGCCCGGTGCTGGAGGAGTGTAGCGAAACATCTGCCTCTACTCGCACCCTTACGCAGCAGTAGCAGCTCAGTGCACTTTCTTGTTCAATTCGTTGTTTTTGTGATTGGGGATATTTTTTAAATTCCATCCTGAACCTACAACTTTAGTGTTTCAAATCCGAAACACCATTATGGCTTTTTCATTGCCAAAAATATAATGTCCAGCACAATGGCTTCTAATTTCATTTTCATACTCCTGTCACGGCTGTCTGTTAGATGATCAAAAACTAGTGACGTTTTGGAAGGATACCGCATGAGCTGTTGAAAGGATAGAGAGCACCAACAGCAGCAATTTTTCGCCTCACGCCACCTCGATTCCAGCGCATAATCCTTCCGCCTGCTGATGCCAGTGTCTCGCCTCCTCCAGACACCGGCTCAGCTCATTCACATCTCTCATAGGAGCTGCATGAAGGGCTAAGCCACTCCACTGCAACACCTCTTCTGTCTTGGCCATGGCTTTTTGGCACCTCGTCTGTCTTCTGGTCGGTGCTTCAGTGTCCTATCTTCGACAAAAAAGGGTATTCGAGGCTCTTGCAGGGCTGCTATCTAGCCCTGGCCTCCTCAGCTCGGGATGCTTGCAAAAAGACCCGCTGCCGTAGCGGCGGCACCTGCATCCGTGGCTCAGCCGACGACCTCTACGACGCCTACTGCCTTTGCCCAGAGGGCTTGGCGGGCCCCGAGTGCCAGTTCCCGCTCCCCTACGACGCCAACCCCGTCCTCCCCTGCTTCCACAACCCCTGCCCGGCCAACGCCCTCTGCGCCCACAACCTCACCAACGCCGCCGCCCCCTTCTCCTGCCACACGACGGGCGAGTGCTCGCCAGAGCAGGCCTTGAACTGCCGGAACGGCGGCAGCTGTCTGCTGAGCGGGGCAGGGAGCTTCTGTCTCTGCCCCTGGGGCTACAGCGGGGCGCTTTGCCAGTGCCCCAGCGGTGTAGGGGAACCGTTCTGCCGCAACATCAGCTCCCCCTGCCCAGCTGATAAGCAGCGCTGTGAGAACGGCGCCGCCTGTCTCTATCGAGCTGACACTTTCCCGCCGGACGAGCCACACTGCGTCTGCCCACCGGGCTGGGCTGGGCGCCGCTGCCAGGACAGTGTGCTTGCAGAGCCCAGTAAGCCACTTCTCTTTCCCCTTTCTGGCTATTTTATACTATAGGTACATTTTGGCTGTGGTAGCAAATCTGGCTTAGGTATGCTGACTTACCATTGTCCACACACCTTGCGCTAACTTGTCCTATACTGTGAAAAAGCCGTATCAACTGGGGGTCGAGTTAGCGCAGGATGTGTGAGTAATGGTAAGTAAGTATACCTAAGCCAGATTTGCTGCCACAGCCAAAATGTACCTCTAGTATAAAATACCCCCTTTTTCTTAGCAACTTCTCCTTCAGCTTGCGGCGATCACGGCTATGGGCCCAGCTGCAAGGCGGATGAGAGATGTGTGAAGAAGGGCAAGAAGCGCTACCGCTGTGTCTGTCCGGACGGCTACCGGCGCAAGAAGGGCTTCTGCCAGCGTTGGCCAGCCCCTTGAAGGGATGTTTAGAGATGGAAACTCGGTTGCAGCTAAACCAAAGGCCACCCCTACCCCGTCTCCATCGGAGGTTCAGTTCAGGTCATTTGAGGCCACAAGAAGCAACTGGGCAGCAGGCCTGTCGAACCTGTGCGGACTACTACGCCGAGGGAGCGACGGCTGACGGCGTCTACAACCTCCAGATCTTCAACGGCAGTGGGACGAGCACTGTGCCAGCCTACTGCGATATGGCCGCCGGGGGCCTCACCGTCGTCCAGCAGTTCACCTCGCCTGCCACTCATTGCCTGCCAAACATGAATGGCTGGGGCGGCTTTCTTGAAGGCGAATAGATCCCAATCTCAACTTCATCAGAAGCTGGGCGGAGTTCAGGAGTGGTTTTGGAGACGTGGCAGCGGATGGCAGCTATTGGCTGGGCCTGGAACACATGCATGCACTCACCTCCTATTGCGGCCTGAGCAAGGGACGCATTGAAGTCTTCTTCTGCAAAGACGAGCAGCTGAAAGAACTGGAGGCCAACGGATGGCCGGTCCGCTACCTCGAAGGCGATCACTTTGTCGACTACAGCACCTTCAAGGTCCTCTGAGTACTCCATGAGTACTATGAGTGCTCAAAATCTGTTGCCAAGCATCAACAATGGCAAGCAGGTAGCCGATGAAGCAGCCAATTTCGCGCTGACTGCGAAGAGAGCTGCTGGAACGGCCGGCGACGGACTGAACGACGAGGAGAATGGGGCCAATGGCCAGCGCTTTTCCACTTTCGATCACTTTGATCCAGAGAATGGCAACTTGCTGCCGCCGACCTGCAACCTCAACCTAGTCACGGCGTTCCTCATTACTTCGCACTGCACCTATGAAAGGAGGAAAGGGGGGGGGGCATCTGACAGGGGCTGGTGGTTCAAGGACCACCCGTGGGCCTGCTCCGGCTTTGGCAACCTCAACGCATACATTCACCCTGACTGCATCAGCGGCAACATCTACTGGCTGGGCGGCATCGGACGCAATGCCCCCCTTACCAGAGCTGCCATCAAGCTATTCCCGGCCTAGCGAAGCCGCCTTCTATTTCTCCCCATACCGATTTATCCCCCAATGCTTGCGCCTGAACAGGCTCCTTCCATGGTGAAACTACGCGACGTTTCATCACCACAGTAGTGCAGCAACCTAATCATTAAGAATAAATTTGCCAATTTTATTTCCCTTGTCCATTTGCGATGAAATTGAATCAATCCATGTAAAACTTCTGATAAATAAATATGTGCATTAGCCATAACAATTGTTGTGCAAAACAGATTCTGCTATCAAAAATAATATTAAGTGGAGTTTTCGTTTCATGGCACAAAATAAATACATTTTTCTTAAGCAGTTACCTCATTTTTGTGTTTGTCTTGAAAAGCTTATGTTCATGTCCGTCTTGCATGCGAAGCTAATGAATGCCTCAGTATTCCTGTGGAATTATAAATACTAAACATATTATAGCTAAAAATCAAAAAAACGTGTTGTTATCTTTATGCCATTTAATTGTATTAAGAACCTTTCTGTTAATCACAAGGGTCAGTATAGTCCATCAAGCAGTGAGCCAGGATGAGCCCTCTAGCTAGAGATGGTTCGAAGTGACGACGACAAATCTGTCCGAAAAAGCACAGAACAAACGAAGAAGGCAGGCAAAAATTGCATCTGTCGAAATCCGATCCACATAGGATCTATTGTGCTATTCTTCAAATCCTACGCAAGAAATGGCGTCGCTTTCGTCGGAATTCAGCCAACCACCCGTGAAGCCCTGCAAAAATGGCGCTGGGTTCCATTCAGCAGCGGAGTTCATAGTTAGAGGTTAGAGTGAATCTTAACTTCTGCCATCTGCATTCAATACCACTAAATGCTAAATGAAATTTTGTAAAGAAGTTACTGATTTTCCGCCCATCACGCGACGATAGGTCAAGTAAATTAGAAAAATCCTGCCCACTCAGGCTTTTGATGTTTTATGTTATTTTCAAAAGGCATTTGGTGATCTCTTCATCAATAACATTCAGAATCTCTGGGCTCTGCAGTTTTTTCATCCCTGTGGTAAAATCTTAGGTTTACTAGTGATTCTCCAAGGTCTTAAACCCACTCGAAGCATATTTTCCGGGCCGTAGAGCAATATTCGTAGAGCAATTTCATAGATCGCGATTTGCATTATCTGAAGCTTTTATGAGAAGAAAGGCTGACCAGGACGGGCTGCTGCCCTGACTCGCTTGAGAGAAAAGGCTTCCCCCTCCGGCGCATACTCAGCGCCATCATAGTCGTAGTCCAGGTCATAGGCGCCGCTGAAGTTGCCGGGGCCAGGCTGCGGAAAGACTTCCAATGGCTGTCAATTTCACGGTTTCATTACTTGTTCCCATTTTCAGCATCGAAGAAAGGAGGAATTGAACCTTTATGGTGGTTTTGGAGGTTGATGGAATGCTGCTCTGTGCCCTGGACAATCCCTGCCCAGTCTTTGTGGCATAGTCGTCCGAGGGCAATTCCTGAAGCAAAACTTTTTTGTGAAAACAAGGGGCCAAAAAATTTTGACCATTCTAGCTGGTGGTGGCTTAGGCCATTACACTGTTTTAAACGTATTGCATTAAGAGTGAAGATTTCAAATTTTAAGGTTAAGTTAATCGGTTGATAGAAAAATTTACTTTTAAAAATTTTTTTAAAAAAGAATTGATTCGTCCCAAATTGACTAGTAATTTTTGCATAAATTTTGGTGTACTATTTTGGACTATTTCGAATTGCCCGAATACAAAAGGCTCAGGAAGATTGCTTCTTTGAAAGGGCCAAGTGCATCAACAGCGACACTTACAGGATAATCATCCGGATAGCTAGCTTCGGGCCAGTCGATGCCGAATGGAAGTTCTGTGCCGCTGCTGGCAGGGACATCGGTGACGACTCTAGGAGGTTGCTGAGTGACTGGGTTGTCGAGCTTGGGTGAAGTTCGTTGATGTGTCACTGTTCCAGACTCGTCCTCTGGCAAGGCCTGAAACATTGTTTAGCCGCCCATCTCATGGCTTCATTGAAGACCACAAAGCATAATGAAGGCCGATAAATATTTTGAGGTCCACTGCTTTCTGAAAGTGGGCTATAAAGTTTTTAAAATGACTTGGTTGTGATATTGATTTTAGTGATATTGACTTGGTTGTGATATTGCTATTGATTAATTTGTCAAAATATTCGAGCCAAAGCAATCCGTGAAACACGGCGCTACCGGGTAGTCGGGATAGGCTGGCTGCGGCCACTGCGGCAAGGGTGCAGGGCTGGTGGTGAATTTATCTGTGACGGGAGGAGGCTGAGTAGGGGCTGCAGCCTCCAAGCCCAGAGCGTCCAGGGCAGCTAGGGCGATGAGGTGATGGAAGGAGGTGGAGGGACATTCGGCGCCTGCCCAGGCGTAGCCCCACACCGACTCCTCCGACATCGGAGCCCCGCCAGCCAGCAGCGGCTCTCCAGAATACGGCATCCTGCAGCCACGCCCATTCATAGCTGATGATTTATCTAAGGCTTGGCCAGTTACAGCCCAATTCCTTTGTAAGAGGCTCAGGCTGGAATGGGGCAAAGGGCAAAAGGAGGTAGGGAAAGGGAAGGGGACAGTTGGTAGACGCTGTCCCAGAGGCGCTGGGTGTGGAGCCAGTGGATGCGAACGCGGCGATCGTCGCACCAGAGGCGGATCTCGGGCTCGGAGGCTCGCAGGGCTTCGTTCAGCCGATAGACGCAGGCACTAATATGCTCTCGCTCACCGCCGCCTGTCACAAAAACATCTGGTTCTTCTAATCTTCTCTTTATTTCCGATTTCTGATATAGGATGAAGGCTTTTCAGAGGAGAAGCAGCCTAGTTTTTTGAGGTCGGCGATTCTCAGATTGATTGGATTCATGAAATTGAAGAAATGCAAGTGCAGAAGCAAATCGAGCAGACCCCAAGAGTTGTGGTAGTCGTTGAAGTGCGGAGCTTGTGAGATGTCGAAGAGGTCCAGGATGAGGAGCTGGCGAGCGCCTTTGTAGATGAGGTGGCGGATGGACTGGAGGATTTGTGAGCTGATGAGGGAATAGGCTGCTGCTGCTGATGGAACCTGCTTGAAGTGGCGCAGTATCTCGGTGTCAGAGGCGGAGCCGGCTCGACAGTCGTTGTTGGGCAGTTGGACAGCCACCAGCGTGTTCGGCCCAAAGTCCCGCATTCGACAGCCGATCTTCGATGTCTCAAGTAAGAGAAGATTCTGCCTATTTTTGGCAAAGATTTTGTTTCCGCACCAAGAAAATGTCAATTGAGCTTGAAGTCGCGTTTTAGTGATTTGCTGGTTTTTGCTCCTAAATTAGATTCAGTAATCGATGAGAGAAGGATTAGAAATGGCAGTCTGAGGCTAGGGTGCGAGTTAAACGAGTGAAGCTTGAGATGGTAGATTTTATGCCATATCTTTGAGAGAAAGAAGAAAAAGGGAGGATGCGAAACCTGCCAGAGAAGGCCTGACCAGTTGGCGGGGTGCAGGCGGTTGCCCAGGCCGGCCAGGGCGCCCTGATAAGCGGCGCTCAGCACTTGCTCCCGCCTCAATTTCATATTCACTCATAATTATATTTGAAGACATTGAATTTTCTTTTTAATTTTTTTAAATTTTAAAACCTTAACATTGGAAAATTTTTAATTACATTCTGCAGCGCTCCAGTTTCACAGACAAAGCTCTTGATTTTATCCAATTGGTGATAAACTGATTAGAATAAAGATAACTTGATTTTGCAAACCGACTGAGGCAATCTCGTCAACTGAACTGAAATGGCAAAACGGGATGCGTAGTTTCTGTGCCAGGTAGTGGGCCCAGTTGGGGCCGTTGCTGCAGGCGCCGAAGCCGTAAGAGTCCATGCCTTCCTGGGCCTCCGGGTTCGGCTGCCCCCCGTCATCCGACAGCTCGTCCCCCAGCACTATCAGCTCATCTATCCGCCCTGCCTTCAAACGTCGACGATGGGTCTCTGTTTTGGATGCACTCACCTTATTCGACACATTTTCAATCTACTAGATTCACTGCGTCCAAATTGTTGCAAGATATAGATAGATTAGATAGAAAGATTCATCGACACCTATAGATTCATCCTATTCGCTTTTCCATCCCGCCCGATTTCCATCTAGATCTCTTCTCCAGTCATCCAAAGCCTCCTAAAATTAGCAGCCATCAAATGGAACCTCCACCAAGGCGCAGAGCAGGAAAGGCAGCCAGAGTAGCATGTCGGTGATTGGGCAGGGAATGAGACGGAGGAAGTGGTGAGGTGATGAGGAGGAGGCCAGTCAGCGGCGTACAAAGGCAGCCCTCTTTTTGGGACGTCGTCATTGCTGGCACTTAGAGCAAGCCTGCGCACGCGCCTCTATGGCCCACAGGACACGCTTCTTCTTCTCACAGCGCAATGCCCCAAGGCCAGTGGGCAAGGAATGCGGCTGGACAGGGGCTGGCGAAACTTGAGAAAGGAAATTACACTTTGCTGATTGCATTTGAGGTGCTTGATTCCTATGGCCTGCGGCGCACGCTGTGGTCAATGTCAGTAGTCACTGGAGAACATCAAACCTAGCGTCACCGCTTTTGCTTGTTACACTCCCAGCATGAGAGATTCCAATCCAGGGTCATCTGGATGAGATAACCGACTTTTCGTTCGAGGATGAGCCTGCCTGGTCGTTTCCATCTTGTCTTAGCCTTTTTCGTTAATGAATTACCTAATCGAATGCGGCGGTTGAAGTTTAGGGTTTTTATTTCATTTCTTTCAGCTAATATGCTATTTTTCAGCTTTTATCAGCTAAATTATAATTTGCAGGCAATGCATCATACACTGAATACAAATAAAAAACTCAAACTGTCTAGAACATACCTTTAAACTAACTTAAACATAGCTTTTGCTGATTTGAAACCAAAGCTTGCACATCACAACTTCAGCTAGTCTTTCTCCTCGCAGCAAGCCCATCCAAAGCAAATCCTGCCATCCCGACATGGGAAAAAGTGCTCGAAATACAGCCACACACAATGACACCAAAAACTCTCCAAAAAAAATAGTCCATAAATATGAGCAGCCAATCCTCAAGATCTTTAAAACTGACACGCCCATCTGTGAGGTTCAGGAGAGACGCTGCGGGGTGGCAGCCTGGGCAGCAGCCGCGGCCAGGGCCCCGTAGAGCGCAGCATTGCCGCCGCCGTACAGCAGCGCCGTGGAATAGGCCTCTAGACCAGCCTCAAAAACACCACCTTAGTCCCGCTCTCTAAACCAAAGTTGGTTTAAAAAAATAGAAAATAGGGCCCAAAGGTCTGTGAGGTAATTTCTCTATTACGTTCTTAATTGATCTAAATTTTTTATGGACTTCGGTGTTTGCCTGGTCCTCTCTCAACAGCCACCAGCTACAGGAATAGCATCCCCACGACATATGTAGGGGGTCCGTATTCCCAAATCCTCAAAGAAACTGCTGCTGCTGTGACTATACCTGGCTGGAGGGGACAGCAGGAGCAGAGAGAGGTGTGCCCGGTTGGTGATGGTCTTCGCCGGTGCTGGAGTGGGCCAGTGGGCCGCTGGCACTCAGGTCCAGGCTCCCGGCATTGCTGCTGTTGGGCGGCGTTGAGGAGAGGCCCACCAGGGGACGGCCCCCGTTGGCTGCCGCCAGAAGGCCTTAAAATCACTTTTAAGATAGGGCGGAATCATTCAATCCCAGAGTATTCGATTTCTGATTTCTCACTGATTTCACAATATCGCCATCCTTGCCTATGATTCTGTAGAAGCGTAGTGAGCCAAAGGATTGGAAAAAAATGAATTTTTGGTAAGATTTTACGGGAAAATAAAATTTTCACAGAACGGGGCGGAGAAAAAAAATTGCTTAAATATAATTAGAAGAACATAAAATTTGGAGCTTTTGATAGTTGGAGCTAACCGGCGCGAGCGCGGGCTGCGTTGGCGGCCTCCAGCTCAGCGGCCATCTGCCGCTTCCACTTGTTGCGCCGGTTTTGGAACCAAATCTTCACCTGCAAACTATTGCCTCAAAGGCTCTAATGTAATTAGTTTTGACAAAATTAATAATTTAATATGTTTGCAGTGAAACATCGAGACCGAGTGCTTGTCGAATCAAATAGGCCGTCCAAGTATTAAAAAAAACAAAAAGTTGCCTTCGATCAAAGTCTTGTCGTACAGAAAATAAAAAAGTACAGCAATTTTTGACCGCGGAGCGGCCCGAAGGGCCGCTCCGCGGTCTATAGAGGTTACTCAACTTTTGTCCTCATATATGTATATATATGTATATATATATATATATGTATATATGTATATATGTATATATTTCTGGAAATGCTGGTCCTCACCGAATTCTCAACGGATTGGGACAAACTTTTTTTTTCCTGAAAGGTAATGCAATTTTAGGAAGATCTGGAGGGGTGGAACCGGTTTCCGAGCATTTGAAACATTACTTATTTGGGTAGAAAGGCTTGAAAATTGCAATATACAGTTTTTGCGCTGTATCTCCTGTAATCTTGAGAATTGCACAGAAGACTTGAGTTTTTTTGTTCACAAGTCATATATAGCGATTCCAAATCTGTGCTTACTTTTGAAAATGGTTGAGAAACCACAGACTTACCCTCTTGAGTGACAAACTTTCATGCATGGCAATGGCATCAATAATCAGTAACAGCTGAACGGCTCAGAATTGCACAGAGGACTTGAGTTTTTTTGTACACAAGTCATATATAGCGATTCCAAATCTGTGCTTACTTTCGAAAATGGTTGAGAAACCACAGACTTACCCTCTTGAGTGACAAACTTTCATGCATGGCAATGGCATCAATAATCAGTAACAGCTGAACGGCTCAGAATTGCACAGAGGACTTGAGTTTTTTTGTACACAAGTCATATATAGCGATTCCAAATCTGTGCTTACTTTCGAAAATGGTTGAGAAACCACAGACTTACCCTCTTGAGTGACAAACTTTCATGCATGGCAATGGCATCAATAATCAGTAACAGCTGAACGGCTCAGAATTGAACAGAAGACTTGAGCTTTTTTGTTCACAAGTCATATATAGCGATTCCAAATCTGTGCTTACTTTTGAAAATGGGTGAGAAACCATAGACTTTTCCTTTTGAGAGACAATGTGCACCTTCACAATGAAAATTTTCCTTTATTTGCAGGTGTTGCAACATGTGAAGTTAGAAGCGCTCCGCGGTCACCTATTGCGCTTTGCGCCATATACCGGGTGCGGCCTCCTATTTTTGACGAAATTTAAAATTTTATTTCTCCAGCCCACAATAAGCTAGAAAGTTGAAATTTGATATGGAAGTAGGGCCAACCCTCATTGATTTGCAAAAAAATTTGTGGATTAATTTATTAAGTAGAATCAGAGAAACAGTCGTTTTTGTAAGGTCACTCAAAAATCGATGCGCCTTCACAGTGAATTTTTTTTCACATGATTTTGAGGCTTGATTTCTTAGCCCCACCAAATCCGATTGAGCCCAAAATTTAACACAATTTAGTTCTAAGTGCTCTTAACTTACATATAAATTTTTGTCTGTCTAAGTGCTCTCTCTGTCGAGAAACAGCTATCAGAATACACCACACTTTCCCCCTTTCCTAGGGTTAAGGCCTAAGGGCCGGTCCAGCTGGAGAACACTATGAAATCATACAAAAAAGAAATAGATTGTCTTACTTCGAAGGCTGTTTCTCAACAGAGGGAGCACCTAGAAAGATAAAAATTTATAGGTAAGTTAAGGACACTTAGAACTAAATTGTGTTAAATTTTGGGCTCAATCGGATTTCATGGGACTAAGAAATCAAGCCTCATAATCAGGTGAAACAATTTCACTGTGGAGGTGCATCGATTTGTGAGTGACCTTACAAAAACAACTGTTTCTCTGATTCTGCTCATTGAATTAAGCTGCAAATTTTTTTGCAAATCAATGAGGGTTGGACCTACTTCCCTACCAAATTTCAAGTTTCTAGATCAATGTGGGCTGGATAAATAAATTTTTAAATTTCGTCAAAAATAGGAGGCCGCACCCGGTACTTGTTAATACAGAAATACGTAATACGTACAGAAAATACGTAATACGTTTTAATACCTACAGAAAATAAAAACAGCAAATCGTGCAGCAATTTTTAAAATCCCTATTCAGGAAAATTGCTTCAGAGTTCACACCTGTGTCTCTGTGAGTCGGAGGCTGGTGGCCAGCGCCGCCCGCTCTGCACTGCTCAGGTAGCGCTTCATGTCAAAGGTGGACTCCAGCTGCAGACCACAACCCTTTTCAAGTTTTCACTATCATCTGTATTTTTTATTATATTTACAAAAATTTAGAATAAACTATTTTCCGTCAAAAGAAAGCGTCACCTGGAAGACCTGGTTGCGGCTGAAAACAGTTCTTGTCTTCTTCTTCCGGCGCAAGGCCAGCGGGTCCCCGTAGCCGCCGCCCTCGCCACCGTCGTCAGAAATGCCGCCGGCCAACTCCTCCGCCGCCTCTTCTCCGCCGGCCTCCGAGCCCTCCCCGCTCTCACCGCCTACAAGAACGCTCGGTTTATTCGTCATTCAAAATCATCTCCTCGATTTTAGAGGAAGGAAGTTTTCGGAATTTTTAAAAACAAGTATATGGCGCAAAGCGCAATAGGTGACCGCGGAGCGCTTACACCTTCACATGTAGCAAAATCCATAAATTAAGGAAAATTTCTGCTGTGAGGGTGAACATTGCATCTCAAAAGGAAAAGTCTGTGGTTTCTCAACCATTTTCAAAAGTAAGCACAGATTTGGAATCGTTATATACGACTTGTGAATCAAAAAACCAAAGTCTTCTGTTCAATTATCAGCCGTTCTGCTGCTACTAATTATTGATGCTATTGTCATGCATGAAAGTTTGTCACTCAAGAGGGCAAGTCTGTGGTTTCACAACCATTTTCAAAAGTAAGCACAGATTTGGAATCGTTATATACGACTTGTGAACAAAAAAACTCAAGTGTTCTGTTCAATTATTAGCCGTTCAGCTGCTACTAATTATTGATGCTATTGTCATGTGTGAAAGTTTGTCACTCAAGAGGGCAAGTATGTGGTTTCTCAACCATTTTCAAAAGTAAGCACAGATTTTGAATCGTTATATACGACTTGTGAACAAAAAAACTCAAGTGTTCTGTTCAATTCTCAAGATTACAGGTGCTACAGCGCAAAAACTGTATAATGCAATGTTTAAACCTTTCTACCCAAAAAAGTAATGTTTCAAATGATCGGAAACCGGTTCCACCCCTCCAGATCTTCCTAAAATAGCATTACCTTTCAGGAAAAAAAAAGTTTGTCCCAATCCGTTGAGAATTCGCCCGTGGACAGCATTTCCAGAAATATATATATACCAGGACAAAAGTTCAGTAACCTCTATAGACCGCAGAGCGGCCCTTCGGGCCGCTCCGCGGTCAAAAATGCATATGCATATATATAAAATACATATATAAACTAGTAATATAATTTCTATAAAAAAAGTTTGTCCCAATCCGTTGAGAATTGACCCTTTTACAGCATACCCAAATTTTAAACCTTTCTACCCAAAAAAGTAATGTTTCAAATGCTCGGAAACCGGTTCCACCTCTCCAGATCTTCCTAAAATAGCATTACCTTTCAGGAAAAAAAAAGTTTGTCAAGATCCGTTGAGAATTGACCCTTTTACAGCATACCCAAATTTTCAACCTTTCTACCCAAAAAAGTAATGTTTCAAATGCTCGGAAACCGGTTCCACCCCTCCAGATCTTCCTAAAATTGCATTACCTTTCAGGAAAAAAAAAGTTTGTCAAGATCCATGAGAATTCGCCGGGGCCAGCATTTCCAGATATATATATATATATATATACATATCAGGACAAAAGTTTAGTAACCTCTATAGACCGCGGAGCGGCCCTTCGGGCCGCTCCGCGGTCAAAAATTTGTATTTGTAGTTAGAGGCATCGATAGATCAAATCTGCCAGCATTTCGGGCTTCAGCGGGACGGGATTTTGAAGCATGCCAATAGCAGAGGTCTATTACTGAGAACAGCTGAAGGGACAAAGGAGGCTGGTAAAGATGATCCAACCGGAGTGCGGCGATGTGCTGGTGTTGAGGGCGGAGATGGAGGGTCGTTTGGCCTCCGGGCCGGCCTTGGCCTCCGCGGGTCGCTTGGGACTCGTCAGCTTCTCGCCCTGTCAATCCACCAGCTCCTTCCTGCCTCATGCACCAAGGCTGCGATTCCAGAAAGCTCTACATGGGCGGGCGCTGGGATACGAGCGGAGGCCAGGAGTGGAGAGGAGGGCAGGAAAGCTTCTCCGCCGGCCAACTTGGCCAGCAGCTCCGCGTTCGGCGCCAGCCCCGGGAACAGGAAGGGCGACAATAGCGGCACTCCTCCACCAGCCCCTGATTGATGTTTAGAGGATTTGTTTTTAATTTGTTCTTAATTTTTGATTGTTTTGCTTTATTGTGTACTGCTTATCAAAGCATCTGGTGAAACAAAAGGTTTGTATGGTTGTAACAGTTCAAACAGCCCTAGTTTTATTGCTTGTTGATTGCGTTTGCAATCGTAGGGAACTGTAAAGAAGCGGATAAGCAGGGTGTTTTCGTGCTCTTTCAACAGCTCTTTGCTCTTGCAAAAGGAGAGCAAGGCGCTGATTGACAGGGCTTATTCTAGCAGGGTCTAGAGAGAAAGCTCTAGTCTACTGCAATCTAGCTAAGTGCTCATTGCTTATGCCCACCCATGCCCCCCACCAACCATCCTCCCCGCCCTCTCCCCTACCCCCCTTTGAAATCCGACACAATCCCAGCCTATCAAAAGCGGCAACTTTCGCCCCGGCTTTTAGATACAAGGCCGCGCCCCCTTGTCCCCTTATTGACCTCCTTTCATGAGGCATTGCCGAAGTCAATTAGCCCAGGGGCCTCTCCCATTGTGTCCGCCCCCTCCCTGTGACTCCCACAATGACTTCTAAGGCAAGCCAGCCCCCTCCCTCGCCCATCCCTGTGAGAACAAACTGTTATTACGCGGATTAGGGCGGCGAGGGTCCCTTGGCATTCCCTCATCCCCAACTGTGCCTCCTATACGGGGGTTGGGAGGGGGTAGGAAGGCGCTATGAATTGTGTGGCATGTGTGTCTACAAGGACTGGCCCCCAAACCTTTTTACACGCCCATCAACTCAGCCTGCCCCCCCTTGATGCACTACAACTGGCACTCTAGGACTAATTGCCACCCCTCCCACCAACCGCTCCCAGGGTCCCATTCAGCGTCACTTTCCCACACTGGCCACCTCTACAACCTCATCGCCCCACTCTAGTTGACTGTCGCCAATTTCCTTTCCAATTGGCGCCCCATTTCCCCTATGGGCCTTCAACGCCTCCACCGTAGAGACAGAAATTTCAACGATTCGACAGACTCTGAATCAAAGTGGAACAAACACCTAACAAAAACAACCTGCAACCCAACAATGCAAAACGATGCTTGCAGCATGAAGATTGCGAAACGATCAACGTTGCAGCATGAATATTGCGAGACATAGGGGCATTTACAGTTTACAGGCGACAAAAACATGACAGCGCTGCCTAGCAATATATCATCTCAGTATTCCTCTGCCATTGAAAGTGTCTAACTACTGATGCTGGGAAAAGAACCTTGTTCCAGGACAGAGTTCCAGAAGGCAGGGTGCGGTTGGAGCAGTGGGAATGGGAAGGCCGGCTGGCCGCCCGCGGAGCCCATGGCCGGGCGGCCTCCCAAAGCTGCCAGCCACGGATTGCTGCCTCCGCCTGTCATTCACCCTAAGCTTAGGCTGACAACGCTTTCCTGATCCAGCCATGATTGGAGGCGGAGCTACTCAAACCCCTAGCAAACCGCAATTACGTCATTGAATGGGCAAACGAGTTGGAGTTTGGGCAACAAAAAGTTGCGGGCACTTGCAGTTTTGGAGCGAAAGTGAAAGACAAGGTCAATTGCAGTCGGCAGAAGGGCTAAAAACTAAAGAAACGACCTTGAGGGCGAAATGAGCAAATTGAGCAAAACAAGTCTATATTTTGGTTTAATTTGCGATAAATTGGCAATCGAAAAAATTGAGCCAAATCTTCCCCATTGTATAAATGGCGATCGAATTTGAAGCAAAGTAACGGATAAAATTCTCTTCTACTGGTCTGTTTCCCAGAAATTAACATGAACAAAGAGAAACCTGGAGCTGGCACGGTCTTTGGGGCCTGAGAAAGCAGGAGGTTCTGGGCAAGCAGTGGATGGAGTGGAGTTCGTTGAGCCTCCTCTGATCCTGCAGCAGAGCAACTGAGTCTCTCAGCTGTCTCATGCACTATATCAGCCTGTAAAGTATATGGGACAAAGCTGACTCTGCACTGCTCCCTGATACTTGATCACTGCTCACTGTTCTCTGCTGCCTGGTTCTCTGCACTGCTCCCTAATTGCCTAGTTTGAGCATTCTCTGTCCTGCCTAGTACTTTAGGTTTCATGCACCCCTGACCCCTATAAAGGGCAGATGAAATGAATATAGGTGTGAATGCTTGTTCCTCTGGCGGCTATGGTCTCGTGTCTTCTGAGCTTTCTCAGCGAATATCCAAACATAGAAACCCTTAGAATAGAAGCCGTTACCAGAAGCCAGGAGTCGTGAGATGGAGAAGAGGGCGTTGGCCGCGTTGCCGTTAGCCTCTTCCGCGCTGCTCTCCTCCACCACCCCTCCCTCGCTCCGCTCCTCTTCTCCTCCCTCCTGCTTCTCCCTCAACATCCTCTCTGCTTCATTTTGCTGAGAGAGAGTTTGCGTCGAAAATTAACTGGACTCCAATCACTTGAGGAATTTGAAGGCCTACAATACAAAGATGTTCAAATTGAGCAAAGAAGACTCACTCTATTGGCGTCGCCGTCTCCTTCTCAGTCGCTCCCTTCTCCATTTCTGTTAAACCGACTACCGTACTGACTCTAGGGGCTCCCTTCAACTGCCCTTTTCTATCTCTCTATCCAGCCTTTGATCGGCCTGCCTGAAGTGGCTCTCTTAGTCCCCATCCAACCCTGCCCCCTGCCCCCTGCGTAAAGGGCCTATGGAAGGGGCGTGGCCTCTGAAAAAGGCCAATCAGAGCTCCTAGTGGCCTGTCTACGCTTGAAACATCACACGGGCGGGTGGGGGGTTGCTGTGAGGGGGAAGTGCAGCAGGCAATTAGGGCTAGGCGAAGGAGGGGATAAGGGAAGGGGGGAAGGCTCCTGTTTTCAGGCGTAATGATGCCTGATCATTTCAGATCGCTTGCTTAAGGGGCTCTCCTGGCCAGGCCTGTAAATGGAGAAGATGCGGCGGGCCCTGCCTATTAAGTCGGCTCTTAACGCCCCCCTGCTTCAATTAAGGCCCGCGCCTGGCGCTAAAGGCGAGGGCGCAGAAAGCCTCTCCTAAATAGGCCCTCTAGCCTATCGCCTTTCACTTCCCTCCCTCCCCCACCCCTACCGTCCTCCCCTATCTCCCTCCTATCCTTCCCTACAGCCCCACTCTCCAGTCCGCCCTATACACGACGCCACCCACCTCCATTAGGCACTAGTCGCCTCCTACAAGCTCCCCAGACACTGATACAAGGACATCATAAGGCTGGGTCCCACCCCTTCCCAAGAGGCTGATGTTTCAGCAATGAGGAAGGCTGCTGAGATATAACTTATGAAACAATATTTGCATAAAAGGTACCATCGGCAAGCCGAAAGTAAGCTCTTTTCTCCCAAAAATCGACTGCCCGAGTATAAAGACCAGGAAATTTTCCTGCTACTAATGGAATCTGCTTGTGGGGCATTTGCATTTTGTTTTTGCGCGCAGTTCCAAGGCTCTTTTCATTCGCGCTCAAACAAAATACAGATGACAAAGCAGATTACATTAGTAGCAGGAAAATTTCCTAGTCTTTATACTCGGGCAGTCGATTTTTGGGAGAAAAGAGCTTACTTTCGGCTTGCCGATGGTACCTTTTATTTCCTCAACTTTAAACATGCAAAAGAATAATTGGGAAATTCCTTGGCTTTACACTCGGGGCAATCGATTTTGTGAGAAAAGAGCTTTCTTTTGACCTGCCGATGGTACCAGTAATTTCCTCCATCTTACAAATACAAAAATAAAAATGAATGCATCAGAAGGATTCGAACTTGCCTGCTTCATCCAGCTGCCCAATCGCTTACACCACTACACCACTGGTGCATGCGGGTCTCTAGTTTAACTGAAGGATTATGATTATAAGTTAGTATTGCGCAAGTAAAGGGTTGGGGGGATTGAATGAATACCTACTCTCGTTCATTAGCAGATGCGAAGCAGCAGGGCAGGGAAGAGCAGGGCAGCAGGAGTTCGGACGGCAACTTGTTCTTTGATTTTCTCCACAAAATACTCAGAATTTTAGGCTGTTCTCGCGAGTTTCGACTAATTCGTGCATGCTCTTTTTAATGCAACAAGAATTAGAAGGATTGGTTGATCCTAGCGGGAGCAAGAACCTTATCAAAATTAAGATCTAGCATTAACCCTAAAAACATACACCTGGGTCGAAAAGAGGGCCTGGGCGCTGACGGTCGCTGCACTCCCTCGCGCCAGGCCAATTTTATAAACACCAATTTTCTATAACTTTCACACATCAGTTCCGCGTTTCAAATAGATGCAGTCTTGTGTCTTTAGAGAGATCGGAACAGTCGATCAGAGGAGCTGGGCGTACACTCTGCCTAGAGTGAGCTTGGGGACAAGCAGACGGCTAATTGTGACCAGTAGCAAAGACACGGGCGTGATAAGCCTTGCCAAGGTGTGTGCTAATTGGCCCGTCCATCTAAAGGCGGGCGTTGATCCGTCAGTGGGCCGGGAGGGATTAGACGGCCCCATTAGCCCGCGCGCCTTAATCCCTTCTGTCCACCTCCTGTCCACCCCTCCCCCACCAGAGGCCGCCAGACCTCTCTCAGAGAGTCCCCTCCAAATATGCCGCCAAACTAGGCCTGCCTGCGCCTTTTGCTCTCTCCCTAGGCCGCAAAACAATGGCCACTGCTGCCCTGCTGTCTTTATCTTCCAGCGCCAATTCTCTCCTGGCCGCTTCGTCTAATTGCCTAATTGCCCTCCGCACACTGGCTCTTGCGCAAGCGGCACCCCAGCGGCTTATGCAGTGCCTAGAGTGATTAGCTCTTGAAATCTGTTCGTTGGTGGGGAAAATATTGCTAGAAGAAGCCCACAACAATTACTAGAGTGAAAAATGCAAAATTAATTAAGAATCATACAATTATAAGAATATTTAGGCCATGAAAAATGGCTGTATGTCATAACCTGGACATAGGACACTCAGGACACTCTGGACACTGCTTGGACACTCGGGACACTGCTCAAAATGGCCTACTAAATGGGACCCTGCTCTTTGATGATGGATAGCTCAGGCCCTGGAGCAGCTACGCGCCTAATTCCAATGCCACACGAATGCTTAAAGTCTTGTGATTCCCCTGCAATTGGAATTTTGCATTTAGCCCTAGTAGATCGGGAGCAAATCAAGTTTTTCTGAAATCAGTCAAAAATGGACACTCGGAAGGTCCTGAATAGGGCAAAATTAAGCGGGACACTGATGGAAAATTTCTGAGCAGGGTCCCGATTAGCAAAATTATTAACCAGGACACTGCCTTGAGGGTCCCCATTAGCAGTTTTGTTAAAAGGGACACTCACATAAGTTGTTTATTTCAGTAGAATTAACCCTTTTTGACTCAGCGCGCAGAATGGGAGTGGTGTGCAGTGCTAATAGTACAGTGGGATATTTCATCTAAGCGTACACATTCACAGGGCACTGCGCACTCTTTTAGTACACCCAGGCTCTACGCAAAGCCCCATTTCATAACTCAGCAGCACTCCACTCTTCTCCCATTCCTTCCAGCAACTTTCCTATGTTCGTTGCAGTTGAAATAGGGGGGCTGAGCGATGCCAGCTGGCAGGAGTCTGGGTCGGGGCAATACTCTTCCTCTGACGAAGAAGATGGGCCTGAGCAGCAGTCTGCGAGCCTCACAGAAACCCCTCCGGTCAGCTGGATGATCGACATAACTCGAGAAGAGTACGAAGAAATGGGTTCTTGTTTGCATTTGGGGTGTTGTTCAGAAGAGGAGGACCCATCGAATGTTGTAGTGAAGGAGGCGAAGCCGCACGGAGGCCGCCGAGTGTCCCTATTTAGACTTCACTAAAACAGGACACTCACGGAATAATCAAACACATATTGTTAGGGGCCAAGACTGGTGGAGATGAGCCGCCGGAAGCCTGGCGTCCGCTGAAAGTGGCCACAAAGTCCTGCCAGGAGGAAGAGGCGGCCTCTTCCTCCACGTACCAGGAGCTGGAGGACTCCTTCGACGCCAATCTCACCAGCTCCTCCAACGGCACCATCGACATCCCCACCACTCCCCCCTCCTCCCCAGAGCACTAGGTCTCCCCTCTCCTTTCACCTCTCCTTTCAGCAGGCTCCGCTTCATCACCGCTTTCATCATGTCTCCACATATTTGCCTTTTGAATAAAGTGACACTTTTGAGCGCCTCGTTTGCTTCTTAGAATTGGCTTCCTTTTTTTGCCCATACATGACAAAGTTTCCTGCAATCCTTCCATTTTCGAAAATGGGTTTAGAATGCTTCTTTGTCCAGCCTTATGTCTCTGGTGTCAATGAGTTTTTGCGGTCTTTTTGCGGTTTTTGCGAATCAACCGGTCTCAAATTATTTGTCATAATGAAACACAACAAGGCAGTATGGAACAATTGGACATAATAATAACCATTAAAAAAACAAAAAATCACTTTCTTACTTTGTCTTAGGCTCAGCATCCCAAAACATATTCATCAACATACCACATCAGGCACAGAAATGTCTCAGCTTAGGAAAATGTGAAGTTCCGTGAGTGTCCCTTTTAACAAAACTGCTAATGGGGACCCTCGAGGCAGTGTCCTGGTTAATAATTTTGCTAATCGGGACCCTGCTCAGAAATTTCCCATCAGTGTCCTGCTTAATTTTGCCCTATTCGGGACCTTCCGAGTGTCCATTTTTGACTGATTTCAGAAAAACTTGATTTGCTCCCGATCTACTAGGGCTAAATGCAAAATTCCAATTGCAGGGGAATCACAAGACTTTAAGCATTCGTGTGGCGTTGGAATTTTGCGCCTAGCTGCTCCAGGGCCTGAGCTATCCATCATCAAAGAGCAGGGTCCCGTTTAGTAGGCCATTTTGAGCAGTGTCCCGAGTGTCCAAGCAGTGTCCAGAGTGTCCTGAGTGTCCTATGTCCAGGTTATGACATACAGGCATGAAAAATGTGAAAACCCGGTCAGAAACTGCCCAAGAATTGATCATATTGGGTCAATCCGC
>JASANA010010641.1:0-16564 GCA_030248095.1 Ptycholaimellus sp. GST1_10 | reverse complement strand
AGGTTGATGGTCTGACTGGAGGCCTTGGGAGGAGGAAGGTTGGCAACCCCATAAGGGGTGATGCCAATGTTGCAGGTGATCTGCTCGGACAGCTGGAAGCCGCCCACCACCAGCTCAGGGCACAGGACCATGGCCTGGTAGGCCTTGATGAGCAAGCGGCCCCCATCCCGTCCCACTAGCTCCACAAACACCGGAGAAGTGCGGATTGTCCGACGCTCACCCGTCCCAGCATAGGCCACCCTGATGCTCTCTGGCAGCAGCGATTTGAGACCCAAAGCCCGCACCAACTCCCCCCGAATCCAGCTATTAGAAGCCCCCGAATCCAGGAGAGAGAGAGATTTGAGCGTCTTGCCCTGCCCTGGTTTAGCAGCCCCAGCGGAGAATGTCCCCAAAATGCTGATGAGCTGGCCCTCCATGGGGGAGGCTGAAAGCTGCAGATTGGAGGGGTCGAAAGAAGTGTACTGGCAGGCCAGCGAAGCGGATGAAGGCTCTACAGCCCCGCCCTGGCGCCCACTTCCCCCCTCACCACCAGATGAATCCTCATGGAGGGCAGTATGATGGCGCTGCCAGCAGCCTTTTGTCCTACAGCCCCCGCTTTTGTTTCGGCAGTTCCTGCCCTTGTCTGGGTGATCTCTAAGGCAGGCAAAACAGAGCCCCCGCTGCTTAGCATTGGCCCAGCGAGAGGCTGGGGTTTTGAAGGTTGAGCAGACGATGGCATTGTGAGGGCCGCCGCAAAAGAAGCACTCCAAGAAAGAGACGCCCTTCTTGCCCTTGCCACTCCCCCCATCTCACCCAGACCCGCCTCCCCCTCCAAACCCTCCCTTCCCAAGATGCCAGCCCTCCTTCCCATTGCCTCCGCTCCGCTTGAGCGAGGTCTGAGAGGATTGAAAGAAGGCTGACGAGAAAGAGGATGAGTGTTCGGAGGATGAACGAAGCAATTTCATCTCCCGCCCCAACACCTCCAGCAATTCAGACATGCCAGGAACTGGTGAGAGGTCATCTTTGAGATGCTGCTGCTGAATCTCGCGGCCTAGGCATTCGGGAAGCTTGGTGAAAAGGCCAAAAGCATGGGAATCGAGGGCCTCATTGCCCACGCCCAGCGAACGCAAGCGGGTGACGGCAAGGCGGAGAGTGTCTGAGAACTCCTCCAGGCTCTCCAAAGAGCCATCCTCCACCGCCCCTAGCTCTGCTAGCTCCTTGAAGAGAGAGGCCTTCAGCAGGTCTGCCCTATCATAGCATTCGTCCAGCACTCGACAAGCATCCCTGAAGGCCGTTGCACTAAACTGGCTGATGGGTGAAATTTTGGCCAATGCATGTCCATCTAGCTGATTCTGAAGCCAACTGAATCGATCTACATCCTTCAGGGCTGTATTCTCCACAAGGCGAACCCTGATCCAGTCTTTTAGGGCAGGGTAGGCAGCCGGATCTGAGCCATCAAAGACGGGAAAGTCATGAGTAAGTTTTGGAAGGGCTGTTGGCGTTTTACCCGGCGCAGGCTGAGCAGCCGGCTGCTGCCCTAGCACAACACCACCTCCTCCTCCCCCAAGCCCACCCCCGCCTAGTCCTCCCCCGCCTCCAGCTCCCAGAGCTTGCTGATTGCGCAACAACTGGTCAATCGTAGCCTGTTGCTGGGCTGCTAGCTGCATCTGCTGCTGGACTAGCTGCATAAGCCCCTGAATGTCCACTGGAGGAGGCTGAGGGTTGACGGGAGGGGCGGCATTCTGAGGAGGAGCAATCTGAGGAGGAGGAGCCTGAAGTTGGTCTGCGGGAATGTGGCAATAGACAACCTTGTCTGCCTGGGGATCTAACGGCTCATAGCCCCCCGCCAACATCTGCTCAATCATACTGCGAGCCAGCCCAGCCCCTGCCCCCTGAGCCCCCACATCTCAAGCCAGGCAATTGTCTTGAAAATTGGTGGAGCGTTCGCCATTCTCACTCTCATGCACAAGAACATTCCAGGCCTGGAGAGGGGCGGAACCTGGAGGGGCAAAGGAGCGGTCGAGGCCTTCAAGGCAGAAGTTCTGGCTGCAGACGCTGCAGATGATGCGAAGCTTGCCGTGGGGACTGCCAACGTTGCCCGTGCCGACACACTGGGCCAAGCACTTGGCCCGCGAGGTCGGCTTCAGCACCGGCACCGCCATGGCCACCACCTAGTCGCCCTGGCACAAGCCACAGACGACTAGTTCAGGTCTTCACCTGAGTACTAAGGCTCCAATGTTTCCAGAGCGATTCTGTTTATTCATCTGATGAAAGAGAGGGAGGAGGACATAGGAGCGCAGCGACAGTAATCCAATCGTTCAAGGAACCAAAGAGACGCGCCCCATCAACAGTCCCTTTGCCAAGCTGCGATTGAATATCAATTTCGATTTTGTCGGAATTTGATTTCAATACTGCAATGCTTGGGATTGGACTTGTAAATTTGTAAACCACATTAGTCAAACTCTACATAGCGAGTTTTTGTACGGTCTGTAAGCTAGACATGCAAACCAAACAGATTGACACTGAGCTTGGATAGATTTTCATATTTATAAAGCTAGTATTTAGGCAAATATTTCGCATCATAGTCTTCTGTTTTACATCACATAAATGCTAAGGCATAACACACAAACATGAAATATAAACGATGAAAAACAGCCAACTAATTCCCAGCAAATGCATATAATGAAAAGTTTAAAAGCTGTATTTGTGGCCAGCCATGGAAGGTTAGACTGTCCGAGCTCCGGGTCCAGGCTCTCGGCATACTACGGGGCTATGAGGCTTCCGCACAGAGCTAGCCGGATAAGCACACCCTGGCGTTACAGAATGCGCGCTGCTTAATAGAGCTTTAAGAGAGCTTTATTTAGAGGATCTGTTTAGTATTTGGGTTGGCATGAGGGAGCAAAGTAATCATCAGCACCCACTTCTTAAGAGACAGTTCACTTAAAATTTTACAAATTCATGCATTGGGGTAATCCACCCCCCCCCCCCTTAGTATTTGAGCGGCATGAGGGAGCAAAGCGATCGTCAGCACATACCGTGGGGGGGTGATTTATTCGTACCCCAAATACAATCAACTATAACTCCAGAGCTACTCAATATTTTTTGACGAAAATTTAACACAAGTTGCCCCTAAATGTCCCTAACATTGTGTTAAATTTTTATAGCAAACGAATTCTTTGTTGTGGATTTATGGCAATTTTTCTAACTTGAGTCATACTGTATGCACATCATTGCCCTAAATCATAAAATGTGGCTTAAAATTAAGACTAATTTGTAATAAAAGAGAAAAACTACTCTTTTTGAGAAATAAATAACAACAACTGTTATTTTAGCCAAATTTCATGATGTTTTAGGTGTAAAGGGTCTTGCAAATCGTGAAATATTTATTTTTCAGCCAAAAATGGCTTGTTTTGTTCACTAGTCTTATATGTCAATTCTAAATCTGAGCTTACTTTTGAAATTGGTTAAGAAACCACAGACTTGATTTTTGAGTTACAAAGTATCATATAAAGGATGCGCTCCGCTGTCACCTATTGCACTTTGCGCCATATACTTGTTTTAAAAAAGTTTTTTGGAAATAACTTTTTTAATAAGGCACTAAAAAATTTTTGTCTAAAGAGGACCCCCCACAATTCGACCACGGCGCATCGTTTGAGCCTATTTGCAGCGCTCCAATGTCTGTGTGACGAGCTACAGCCTGCAAAACTTTGCGAAAGCTGCAATTGGTTGTGTTGCTCGATAAGAGGGGCTTGGCGCTACCGCTCTGCTAACGCTCCGCTCGCGCAAGCCCAATACTTTGGAGGATGTTTCTCAACACAGGAACCACCTAGAAAATTAAAAGTTTGTTGTTACACTAGTCACCCAAAGCTGCAAACTGTGTTAAAATTTGAGCTCATAGACTTTTGCTGGGTCAAAGAAATCGCGTCTTAAATGTGAGTAAAAAAATTTGCAAATTTCTAAATATTTATTTACTGAGTGATCTTTCTTTCTTGTTTCTTTTCAACATTTGTGAATTCACTTGTTTGTGCCGAATAAACTTATTCTCCTCAACCCAAATCCCACATCATAGTTTCCCAATCAAAAATGCAAAAGCATAGCTTTTTCCTTTTATACCATTACTTAAATAAATATTTCTATAGTTTTGCTGATTGAAACAATCTGCAAGTTTATATGCAAACTAAACATGGTTGCGGTAACTTTCAGTAAAAATTTCAAGTCTAAATTTCAGTGGGCCTGAGATATTGTTTGTCACATTTTTTCAAATTTTGGGAGGACCACCCGGTAGTACTAAATTGAGCTCATGCAAAACTCACAAATCTTGAAAATTTTTTCGCGCTTCACCCGATAATTTACCTAAAGAATATTTTTTATTTACTTCATATCCATGGATCCAAATCTTTGCAAAATTTTGAAATTGGTAGCAAAACCAAGGAATTATTTTTGAGGGGGAAACTTTCATAGTCGTGTTAAATATGACAGAAACTATGGCTGTGCGCTTTTGCGGTCACCATTACGTTTTGCGCTAATACACTTGTTCAATGCGTTTTCCATGTGAAGTTCCATCCGCTTAACATTCCATGAACTTTCCATCCATTTCTTTCAAAAATTCCGTGCGTGCGCAAACGCTTGGGAAACCATTTTTAAAATTGAGTTTTTTTGCGTTTTCAGTGTGTTCAGTTTTTGTGTACTCATTAATGCACTCAGGGTTATCAACATTACAATTTCCGGAAAATCTTTGTGCTGAAACAAAAACAACCTTGATTTCGGCCTTGTTTGAAAATGGCATAATCAAAGGGTATACAGGATACGAACAATGCAAACATATATTTTGCAGCTGCAGATACCAGTTAGGTTTTTTGTTGTAATGTTTATAGCTATGCAGAAAGCATTGTCTTATTTGGTTCCCAAGATGAGTTTTGTCCTAAAAGTAGTAGTATAACGAAAAAGCCCATTAGATTGAATTATTTGGCTGGCGCGATGGAGTACTGCAAACCGTCAGCGCCCAGCCCCTCGTTTCGGCCCAGTGTAAATTTTCGGGGTTAGTGCTAGATCTTATTGACCGCGGAGCGGCCCGAAGGGCTAATCCGCGGCAGACATTGCTGATTTTTTGGGGGGCCGACTTGCAACCCGAAAAATACCCGCTATTTGAATTTTGGGAAAACAGGAAACGTATTGCTAAACGACTATTTCTACGGTTTAAAATTCAATTTTAGTTTTCGGGTAGGATTTCCTGGAGTTTTTTTTCCAGGAGCGTTTCCAGGAGCTCTTTTTTTCCTGTTCTGAATTTTTTTTTCCAGGAGCTACATATTTTTTCCCCCTGTTATTTTTGCAAGCAGCCTGTAATTATTGCAAGTTTGTCGTACTTTTTGCAGTTAACCCGAAAAAACAGGAAATTAGAAAAATGCTAAAATGAGTTATAAAATTTAATTAGATGCTATAAAATTTAGTTATGAAGCATATTCGTGCTTTTTATGCTTTGATTTGTGTTGGTGATTACTTTGGAAATGTTTCTTACGTGTATTTTGTGTTTTTCTTTGAGTGGAAAAGTTCTCTCTCCTTCCAAAACCAAAAAAAAACAATGACAGTATTACTCCTTCCAGAAGCCTCCCTCGTCTACCTCCCTCCTCCCTCCAGAAGCATGGGAGGCCTCCTTAGTCTCCCCATCACTTTGTTTTATAGCATAGGGATTAGGAAGCCTATATTAACATTGGATCGGTTGGAAGCCTTTGAAACATTATGAACATGGGTATAATATGCCCATTGGGCTGAAATTTGTATAAGCGGAGTGACCTCAGTGCCAAGCCCCTCTTTTCGAGCCAACTGACCATTCAACTGAACAGCTCCACTCGTTTTGTTTCTTGTTGAAACAGAAAAAGTATGGCTGATGACCAGAATCCCCCCAAGGGTTTTACCGGCCAACCAAGCCGGTTTTGGACCATGGAAGTATATTATATGGAGGAATCACTCCGTATTATTGGGAAGGGGGTGCTTATGTAACAAAAAATCCAACTTTGGAAGTGACTTAAGAATACTGGTAGTTTTTCTACGTACAGGGCTCTTTAAGGGCTCAAACTAGACCTGCATGCAGTGGTAACTTTGGTTTCTGCTGAATCCGTTCGGGTTTGGATCATGAGGTTCCTGAACGGTCTGGTGTACTGCTCATTGGCGGGAAAGCTACTCAGATCCTAATGTATCAACCAGTTATACTAATAATTTAATTTTGATTAACGTTCTTTTTGCCTCATTTTACACTTTTTCTAAGTAAACCGGTTTCCAGAGTTGCCCGTCCATGATGCCGAATTGAACATGTGCGTCTAAGCTGCCAGGCCATAAAAACTGCACAAGTACAAGTCCAAAGACAAATACAACCACCCGTTCTGGCTGCACAAAAGAGCCAGTAGCCACCCGGTCGATCCAGGGAGTGTTCCCTCTATGTTTTAAGCTTTTGTATTATTAATACAAGATTTTAAAACTATCCTTGTGTGAAACTTAATGGTTCAAAATGTTGGTTTTCGTAGAGCCAGATTTCTATTTCTGTGATGGCTTTATTTTCCAATAAGGCATTGAAGATTTTCACCTAAAACACTTTTAGCATGACCATACGCACAGTGATTACAGATTTGGGGTGGGGGGTGTACTTTGCGCGCCGACACTGTCAGATTCGGGGGGGTACTTCGCGCGCGTGACCGACACGAGGAGTGCTGGAGCCTTTCTGGGCGATGATGCGGGAGTTGTTCTTGTTCAGGTGAGGCTGAAAGCAGAAGTTCTTCTCGTCCTAGTACAGGATGTTCGGCTGACACCTGGTCCCCCCCCCCCCCCTGAAGTCCCCCCCAAAGACTCCCCCCATGCAAGTCCCCCCCCCAATAATTTTACCTATACACACACACCCTGCGCTAATGCAGCCCATAATTGATACGGCTTTACATGGAAAATAGGTGAAATTGTGTCTTAGGGGGGAAACTAGTCGTCAGGACTAGTTCCCCCCCCCCCCCAAGAATTTTGACGACTAGTTTCCCCCCCCCCCCCCAAGACACAAATTTCCCTGTTTAGACTGTCGTATCAACTATGGGCTGCATTAGCGCAGGGAGTGTGGGTATAGGTCAAATCTTGGGGGGGACCTTCATGGGGGGGTGTCCCCGCTGTGGGGGGCCGGTAAACCTCCAGGGGGGGGGGGGGGTAAAGGCCAGGGGGGGGGACACCAGGGGTGCGCCCGATGTTCTCCCAGCCGAACTGCGCCCCGAGCTCGGTCCGCACCGTAGCCCACTCCAGCAAGCACAAGGAAGCTGCCAGCCATGCAAAGCTTGTAGCAGGAGCCCCAAGCACACTGGACCTGGTGACTGAAGGTGAAGTCAGAGAAGCCCGGAAGAAGACCAAGGCTAAGAAGGCAGCCCCAAGGGAAGACATCCCAAACCGCTTCCCTGAAGCATGTCAGCACCACAGCCTCCTCTGCCATCGCCAAGCTCATTAACAGCACCCTCATTGCACAGCAAGTGCCAGAAGCCTGGAAGGTGGCTGAAGTAGTCCCAATTCCAAAAAAGGGATCCTGCTTCAGCACCGAAGACTACCGGCCAATCAGCCTCCTGCCCAGCATCAGTTTGGCTTCAAAGCCAAAAGCGGGTGCAGCGATGCACTCCTCAGACTCCAAAAAGCTGTCGTTGAGTGTGCCATGAACCAGCAAGCTGTGAGAGTAGTCATTGTCAGTGTGGATGTGAAGCGGGCATTGGACACACTCTCACACAGGGCCATCATCGACTGCCTCAGGAACAGAGGAACAGCTCCACACCTAACCAACCTGGT
The DNA here is from genome assembly GCA_030248095.1 of Ptycholaimellus sp. GST1_10. Taxonomy (NCBI): domain Eukaryota; kingdom Metazoa; phylum Nematoda; class Chromadorea; order Chromadorida; family Chromadoridae; genus Ptycholaimellus; species Ptycholaimellus sp. GST1_10. The sequence goes on along the minus strand of JASANA010010641.1, from coordinate 8,788 downwards.
GGCAAGCTGGCTCAGCGGCAGAAGCTTTGAGGTGCGAGTTGGCCAGACTCGATCGACGAGGCGCCGGGCCACCTCTGGCGTTCCGCAAGGAAGCTGCCTTGGCCCCAGCCTCTTCAACGCCACCACAGACAGCGCACTCAGGCTATCACTGTCTCCAGGGACCTTCATCCAAGCATACGCCAATGACACTGTCCTTGTGAGGGCAGTGAACACAACCAACGATGTCAGAAGCATCAAAGAAGACCTGGCAAAGCTGAAGTGACACCTGGATGGAATGGGACTGGACCTACACCCTGAGAAAATTCAGATCCTCGTGGTCTCAGTCAGCCCAGCTCACTGTCATCTGCCAACTCCACTCATCTTTGAAGGCGCCACAGTGGCACCCAGCGAAACCCTCAAGTAGGTGTAACGCTAGACTCACTCCTCAGCTTTAACACCCACTGGATGAGAACCTGTGGCACAGCCAGAGCTACACAGGCGGTGCTAAGGAGACTCCTAGCTGGCCACCTAGCAGCTCCTAGCTGGCCACTCCTCCTAGCAAGCAGGAGTCCGCAAGAACCTCCAAGCCATGGCTATGGCACAAGAAGAGCCAAAAAAGCAGAAAAAGCAGCCTCTCAGCCATTCCCAATCAGCAGCTGGGGAGTTGAGGAGCTGCTAACAGGGCGGGATCGCCTCAACCGGCTCGCGCCCTGCCGCTTCCGCAGCACCTGGAACGCCCTCCCGTGGGCAGCGGCTGGCTTCCAAGATCCACGCGAGGAGCTCAAGTCTAATGCCATAGCCGAAAAAGCCATACCCAAACTGCTGCAGAAGATGCCTCACGAAGCCCTCAAAAACCCCACCTTTTAATAACATTTCCCTTTCCCCCTGCTGTTATGCCTTGACGACCATGTTTTGACCATGTTTTGACTTGCCATACAGCTGCTCATGCTCGTGCGTTAAGAATAAAGGAAAAAAATGTGGGGGCAGGAGAACAAGAAATGGGGATGGGTTGGGGAGCTGGCTCTAATTGTATGTGGCGCTGATCTTGATAATAGTAGATAATAATAGATAATAATAATAGTAGATAATAATAGATAATAATAGATTCTAGATAATAGTAGATAATAATAATAATAGATAATAATAGATAATAATATATATAATTTATATTATCCTTTTTTATAATTTATACTATCCTAACTAAGCAACGTTGGGCCTAGTTAGTACTTGTCTAAGAGACCTTGGCTAGCTGTGTCAAGAGGCGGATGAAACTTCCTATGCTATAACATATGTACAGTGGAGGCCTTTGAAACATAAGTGGTCTGGGTACTGAGCTTCCTATGTTATATAGCATATCATCGGGGGAGGCCTTTGAAGCCTTCTAGGCATCAGGGGACAGTCAAGAATGCTTCAGATGTAACCTAAACCTCTCAGAATTCAAGCAACGGCCTATTCAAAAATCCTCAAACTTGCAAAAAAATACCGGTTTTACTGGCTATTTTATTTTTCCAACTTGACTGGGCAAAATTCCTTGAAATTTTCAAAAATTTTGCGGGCCAGGTGAAAATACGACAAAATAACAGGTTAGACGGTTAGCAAGTCGCCATGTCTGATCCGCGGTCTATTGAGGTTACTAAACTTTTGGCCATATGTGTCCGGAAATGCTGTCCACGGGCGAAATCTCAACAGATCTTGACAAACTTTTTTTCCTGAAAGCTAATTTTATTTTAAGATGATCTGGAGAGGTGGAACTGGCCCAAACAATTAAGTAATTTATTAGTTTTAAATGTTGAAAATTAAATGTTGAAAATTAAGATATCACTGGTTTTAGCACCAAATTGCCTGAAAATCTGTATTAAAGAGCGCATAAGTTTATTAAGGGTGGTGGCTAAAAGTACCCTGGCTAAAAGTACCCACGGCTAAAAATACCCATGGCTAAAAGTACCCATGGCTAAAAGTACCATGGCTAAAAGTACCAACGGCTAAAAACACCCCGGCTAAAATACCCAGGCAAAAAGTACCCACGGCTAAAAATACCCACGGCTAAAAGTACCCATGGCTAAAAGTACCCATGGCTAAAAGTACCCATGGCTAAAAGTACTCACGGCTAAAAGTACCCCAGCGAAAAGTACCCATTACGTTTTTTTGACCGCGGAGCGGCCCGAAGGGCCGCTCCGCGGTCTATAGAGGTTACTAAACTTTTGTCCTCAGGTATATATATATATATATATGTTCCTGGAAATGCTGTCCACGGGCGAATTCTCAACGGATTGGGACAAACTTTTTTTTTCCTGAAAGGTAATGCTATTTTAGGAAGATCTGGAGGGGTGGAACCAGTTTCCGAGCATTTGAAACATTACTTTTTTGGGTAGAAAGGTTCAAAACTTGGGTATGCTGTAAAATGCTCAATTCTCAATGGATTTTGACAAGCTTTTTTTTCCTGAAAGGTAATTAAATTTTAGGAAGATCTGGAGGGGTGGAATAAGTCCCAGATCATTTGAAACATTACTTTAATGTTGAAAATTTGGGTATGCTGTAAAAGGCTCAATTTTCAACAGATTTTGACAAACTTTTTTTTCCCTGAAAGGTAATAAAATTTTAGGAAGATCTGAAGTGGTGGAACAAGTCCCGGAGCATTTTAAACATTACTTTTTTGGGTAGAAAGGTTGAAAATTTGGGTATGCTGTAAAAGGCTCAATTCTCATCGGATTTTGACAAACTTTTTTCCTGAAAGGTAATAACTTTTTAGAACGATCAAGAGGGGTGGGACCAGTCCTGGATCATTTGAAACATTACCTTTTTGGGTAAAAAGGTTGAAAAATGGGGTATGTTGAGAAATGGCGAATTATCAACGGATTTGGACAAACTTTTTTTGCTGAAAGGTAATAACATTTTAGGAAGATCTGGAGGGGTGGAACTGGTCCCGGGGCATTTGAAACATTACTTTTCTGGGTAGAAAGATGAAAAATTGCAATATACGGTTTTGTGCTGTAGTACCTGAAGTCTTGAGAATTGCTCAGAAGACCTGATTTTTTGTTCACTGGTCTTATATGTTGATTCTAAATCAGTGCTTACATTTGAAATTGGTTGAGAAACCACAGACTTGATTTTTGGAGTGACAAAATTTCATATATAGGATGGGCTCCGCGGTCACCTATTGCGCTTTGCGCCATATACTTGTTGTCAGTTTTATGAGGGTAATTTTTTTATTCAATGATTTATCCATAAATTTCTTCATTGTTATTTATCAATTCTAATGCACAATTTTCTATTTCATTTTTAAAACTTAATTGAGGCATTTCAAAGCCAGTTTCCGGACAACCTTGAGTCATTGAGGCCTTGCCTCCTTCTGCCCAGTCTCTTCAAATGGCTGGATAATGCAATCTTTCCCCACAGACGATGTAACACGCTAAGTTTCTGCTGTAATTCCACCACAGCGTTTGGTGCAGAGAGTGCAGTTAGCTTATTAGCTGTACTCTACGATCAATCACCTCTGCACGGAACTGTATCTAGCCACACTTTGTTACGCCTGCCCTTTGCCATTTTGATTTTGTTGCTTTCTGAAAAGATTGCATTCAAGTCAAAATGCTGAAAAATTGCCAATTGACTGCAGTAGGACAGTAAACTGAAAGCAGCCAACATTTTGGCCTGCCTTTCTTTTTGCTGCGGACAAATTTGCCTGCAGCAGCGACCAGAGATTCACTCAGCCATGGACGTCTTTGTGAATTTTGATCCGAACCAACTGCAACTATGCTGCAAAGGGATTGAAAATTGACTTTGAGTCTCTTTTCACTACCTGATCTTTGCAAGCAACATTGCAGCTCCAAGTTTCACATTATCCAGATGGATTTGTGAAACTCCCGACGTCATTGGTTGCACAAGATTGCAACACCAACTACAACATCGCTGCGCCGGAATTGAAAATTAACTAAAAAGTTTCATTACAATGTCTGTCTATGCAAGCACCATTGCCCAGAATTTCACTATCCATTTCAGATTTGTGAAATTCTCTTTGCACAAAAACACAAAAACGATTTTGCTGTTAGAGATTGAAAACTTGATGACTGTCAGTTTTCAATGCTCACAGCTACCTGCATTGCTGGGTCTGTACTCAATCCAAAAGTCTGTACTCAATCCTTTGGATTTTGTAAAACTTTTCAACCTTTGCTGGAGACAAGATTGAAAGCAACTTCTGAGTCCTTTCAATGCCCGAATACAAAAGCCAGGAACCAACATTTAGCGACCACATCGGTTCATGGATGGCCTATGCTACTTCCTAGATGTCAATGGCATGGGCAAGTACAGCTTCATGGACTCCGTCCACTGCAGCATCTGCCACTTCCTGTTCGCCAACAGCTCCAGTCAGCATGGCCTCATACACTCCATAAGGTATAAATCTTATTTCTTTGCTTAGAAACAATTTCATCCAGTCCAGTCGCAAGTAGAATTCAAATTAAGCTGGATAAAAAATTTCCCCTACTTCAATCGCAGGTAAAATATAGATAAGAGATACTTTTTGGGTTAGCATAACCCACTATATAATAATTTCATCCACTTCATACAGGGGCAAGGCCCCTGTACATGGCGCTTAAGATGACGTTGGTGATTATCTGCTTGTTCACCATGGCCTGATGGAAGACCATGCAGACCAGGTAGAAGCAAACGGGTGCCAGAATCATAAGCTACGTCCAAAAATACATTTAGATGCTATTTGTAGGCACGAAAACCCTTTAGAATGCCTCAAAGCGAAGTTGGTGATGACCTGCTGGTTCACCATGGCCTGGTGCAAGCCCATGGAGACCAGGTGGAAGGAAACGGGTGCCAGAAACGTAATCTACGTCCAAAAAGACCTATATGTTGCCTTTTAAAGACAAAAACCCAATAAAATGTCTCGAGATGAAGTTGATGATGACCTGCTGGTTCACCACGGCCTGGTGCAAGCCCATGGAGACCAGGTGGAAGGAAACGGGTGCCAGAAACGTAATCTACGTCTAAAAATACCTATATGGTGCTGTTATATAGCCAATTACACTAGAAAACCAATTAGAAAAAACATTAGAAACATCAGAAAATTGTGAAAAAATGGATTTCTACCTAGCAAGTTGATGTTTCGACCAAAACAACGCAGAATATGCAAAACTAGAGGTGCCATGAAACTCAGCGGCATCGATTTACCCTAGAACCGTTGAGATCTAAACCCCAGAGGTAGCCCAAGTGTCTGCAACACTTGCTGGACGGACAGACGGACGGTCGGTCGGATGGTTGGTGTGCACCCGGACACCGGCCTTTTTTTGAAACAGTTTTTTAAGAAAAAGTTTCAAAATAATTGACAAAAAACGATTTTCAAAAAAAAGACCCCCCACAATTCGACCACGGCGCGTCGATTGAGCCTATTTCCAGACCTCTGCGATGTCTGTGTGATGAGCTTCAGCCCGCCAAACTTTGGGAAAGCTGCAATTAGTTGTGTTGCTCGATAAGAGGGGCTTGGCGCTACCGCTCCGCTAGCGCTCCGCTTGCGCCAGCCCAATTTTTTTCTGAACGCCTATATATTGTACAACTGGCTAATATACCGCTTATCAGTTAATGGTATATAGACGTTATAGACGTTATTGGCAGAGCTTCCAACGTTTGGCTTTTTCTGAACATTTATGTTGCATCTAAACGTCTAATATAAATATATATATATATTAGACGTGGAGCACATTGCCTTGGACATCTTCTCCAGAAACCTGGCCGGCCTTCTGAATGGCTTCCCCATGGATGGCGATGGATTCATGGCCAACTGCTTCTGCCTCAAAGCCTACCTTCCCTTGGCCAGACTCGAGTGAACATTCGGCCACCAACAATTCGTCTTTAGCGTCAAAGCTTTGTGCTATCTATTAGATTCCGCTTCTTCCAAGCCTGCAGTACAGGCTCTACCCTGACCTGTTTGAACCGATCAACGTTGGGTGCGTCTAGGAGCTCTCCATGCTCTGCTCTCCACCGATGGCCTCTGCAAACCATCAGAGACCCATCACCTTCTCCCTTTATGTCTCACACAAGGCCTCCAGAAGCACCTTGAAAGCTGTCACGCCTTCTTTCAAATGCTGCAACAATTTGGAACTTTGCCCATTACACACTCAGCATTGGCTCATGGCCCGCCTCAGTCCTGCTTGACCACCAGCTGCCTCAGCAACATTGTCTGTGTCAACGTCAAACACGGCGCTGACTCCTGCAGATAGCAGGCCTCCCTTAAGCGGACCTCCAAGGTTCCCTGCACACCCCAGCCTTTCCTCTCTTCTCCCACCGGGAGGAAAGAAGGTATCCACAACCATGAACATTACACAGTTCACCACTGCCGGACTTAGCCAGTATTCACTACGTCACTCACTCTACCCCTTTTCATTCTTCACCAATCAAAAGCTAGGCTAGCAGACTGGCTTGTTGCCAATTTACGCTTCTACAGCACAGGTTTCAGCTCAAGTACATCTCACTGATCAAATCCGCCTGACTCTGCAAGCTTCCCTACCTTCTATCTGCGGCCCGGAAAGAAGCAACACTGATTTCGCCTTTCAATTATTGCCAACTGCGGCAACAGAAGCCTTGCTCTTACTAAGATAGTTTTGCAAGTCTTCTTCAATAATCAATACTTCATTTATCCCTGTTGAAAATAGTGGATAAAAGAAGGCGAATAGCAGCAAGTTTTGGCTTTGTCAAGTGTGCCTCCAGAAAGATTAACAAATCTGCAACTTTGGCTGCAGCATCAAGAACACCGTCTCCAGCCTTAAGTGACCCTTTAACCCGCCTCATTCATTCACGATCAGTAATTGGTTGCATATTCCTTTTTCCCCAACCATTAATTTATCATGGTGCCGCACCAAGAAAAACCTGATCTTTACAATCTTTTCATCAGCAAAGTCAAAATTTCCAAAACATCGTTAAAAAAGCAAGCTCAGGGGAAGGAGGCGGAGTAAATGATGTCAGCAGTATGATCGACGGCCTTGGTGTTGGTGAGGTGGACGTTGTTGAACTTGAGGTCGTTGAGGGTGAGGTAGTGGCGGCAGTAGTTGAAGCTGTATTGGTTGCGCTTGGCGGCAAGGAGTCCCAGGAAGCCCGCCTTTGTCTGGCGCCAGACTGCCTGCCATGAGGTAGGGTTTGAGATAGGGAGGAGGGGGTAGGGAGGGGATGACCTTCTGATTGGAGTTGGTGGGCATGGGGCACAGCGTGGGCTCCACGATCGTGATCCGGCACCCAAAGACACTCTGCACCTGGGCCATCTCCGTGAGCTGCAAACACCCCCTCCCTCAAACTCTGCAACCAGCCCCCCAGCAAAAACTACCAGTTCATCAGCCCACTGCGAGCCAGCAGGGTAGAAGTTGTGAATCATGTGCAGGAGGGGGTTCAGTGAATTGGTCATCACCTGAATGGCCACATCCGTGATATTGGCCAGCCCTACCTGCTGAAGAGGGAAAGAGGGAGGGGTGGAGGCTGGATAGAATGAAAGATAACATTCTCCACGTAAAGGAGCATGTCGTCCAGGTGGTTGATGCCGGCGCCGGGGACCATGCAGAGGATGAAGGGCATGTTGGTCAAGTAGAGGTCGTCTGGCTGCACCTTCTTCAGCTGCGAATCTGCCAAGACCAACATGCTCTGCGGAAGCCTCAATTTAAGACCATTCAAACTGAAGCAGTGAAAGGGCTAGGTACTACTGGCTGTAGCAGTGCAGAGGATGGGAGCTTCTGAGGCGCAGCTTGCTCATGTCGGGGATCGGAATCTGAGCGGCCGCAACCAGGCATGCATACTCCTTCGACATGTCCTAAGGATCTGCTCAACTATGCGAGATTCGGATGGCCTTGCTCGGCCTCTTCCCTGGGCAACAGCGGGAACCACTGTCACAGGAAAGTCACATACCATTCGACACACGGACGTTGTGCAGCTGAGCAGACAGGCAGAGAAACACGAGGCTGGAATACATCAAAGAGCCTATTTAGGAACTCTGCCGCTGCAAGCCACTTCGAGATCTGCTCGCATATTGGATTCAATTGACACAAGGGTGGTCCCCAGCCAACATCTTCTCCAGTGGCTTCCCTGACAGCCAATTACCCGCACTAGCGCCAACATCTCTCAGAAAGCAGAGATGAGTTTGGATTCAACTGAGACAGCTGATGGATTCCTTCATGAAACTGGTTACGGCCGTTAGATACCTACACCTGGACTAACAACGAGTGACTGGACTCTGGCCTCTGCATTGTCACTGGAGAACAGGAGTCCATCTGGGGAGCACTGCTTCGCCCTGAACCCTACCCGGCTCCTCACGGCTAACTACTGTGGAGTCAAAGAACACTGAGATTCCAGCTCATCTACAGCCATTTCGGCGCCAGCCACATCTGTTCACCAAGTCTCACGTCGGAGTCTGCGACCATGGAAGCACTGTTGGAGACAAGATTAGATCATTCAAGAATCGATCTATGATTCTCGCTTTCTCCACCGGAGTCCTTGCGGATGCATCATGAGCAGCAACGTCTCCATGGTCGTCAGCAACAACAACCAGTGTAGCCTCCTGGACTCGTCCACTGCGGCACCTGTAACTTCCCAGACGCCGAACCTTCCAGCCCATTTCCATCTTCCAGAAGGATGGCTTCCTGACTACCGTCCGTTACAAGCAAGGTTGCTATTGCGGAAGACGCCCGCTGAGACCTCTACCTCCTTCCGCCCACCTACAGCTTCAGACAGCTAATTCTACGGCTCACTTGCTGCAATCACTGCTACTGGTCCCTGCCTGACTTCAACTACAACAACAAGCAAGACCATGCTCACCCTCCCTTGTCGT
>JASANA010010640.1:0-14278 GCA_030248095.1 Ptycholaimellus sp. GST1_10 | reverse complement strand
TACTGCTTGGATCTGCAGCAACTCTTTGATGGTTGTTTTTAGGCAAGTTAGCTTTACTATTATTATTGTATCTCTAAAAGGGATTGATATTCTACTATGTCCTAACGCGGGAGCTTTCAGTGTAGCTTCAATCGTTCACAATAGCCATTTGTTTGAAAGGAGGTCAGCACATTAGTTAAAATTCAAGAATTTCTGCCCTCCGGTACAAAAATAGCTTTAGCAAACTCAATATTTAATCAATTCTAAAAATTTCAAATTTTTGTCAACGACAATGATCTAAGGTAATTAACAATGCCCTTATACGGTGGAATATCGGATATTGCAGCTGCTCACTCAACAAAAAAAGCATAAGAAAATTTGGGGAGCTTTTGATCCAAGCAAATGTAAACAATACGCCGAAAAGGATGCTGCCTTGTTCTTACAAAGGTTTGCGGAAATCCTCCAGAAGGCTTTCAATCTATCATGGTGATGAGGAAGAGGAAAAAGGAGGGTCAGTGGAGGAAGAAGCCTCTGGGATCGGTGTCCAGGCGGAATAGCCAGTGGCCGCGACTGCCTGATGGGGGTGTTGCCGTTGCTGCTCAGGTACTCCAGCTGCACAGACACAGACACGCCTTCCTCCATTAGCCTCAGGGAGCCAGCCAATGTGCTCACATCGTCCTGGGCCGGAGAGGCGGGCAGTTTGTAGGAAGCCCCGCCCGTCGCCTTTGTCAAAGCCCGCCTGGGAACCGTATCACAATCTCTCAGCAGGCGATAGAGAGGAGTAGAGGAGAGAGAGACCCTGGCAGCCTGACTGAAGGGCAGGTGACGGTAGATGAAGCCTGCTAAGGAGGTGATGACCCGAGCCACGTAGAGCACCAGCTGGAAGGTGTTCCCGTCAACGCCCTGTGGTGGGGCCTAAGCTGTGGCTGAGCAAGGGTGGGGGGGGGGGGGGGGGGGCAGAAGGTGGACCTGGGGCGGTGACTGGGCGGAGAGGGGAAGCATGTTGTGCCAGGTGACGACGACGATGCTGTCCAGGCTGATGTCGGAGCCGAACATCTCCAGCAGCTCCTTCTCATGTACAGCCTTCTGCGGGTCGCTGTCTGCAAGTACAGGCAGGGGGATTCTTGCTGGCCACTCAGGAGGCAAAAAGGAGGCAGCAGAACGAGCAGGGAACTGGCGGAAGAATACGTCGCCGCCTTTGGCCAGGTCGTTGCGAGTCCAGAGGGGGGCGATGAGGGCCAGAGGGCTGGAGAAGATGTGCGGGGTGTAGTAGCGGGCGTCTGGCTGGAAGCCCACCGCCCCGTTGCTCAGCACCTCCAACCATCCAGTCTGCCCCGCCCAGTCCCTGAGAGGGCCAGAGCGGAACGTAGATGTCGTCGTAGTCGAGGCCGTAGAAGCGGAGGGGCTTGTCCAGGCGGTACTTGAAGGAGACGTCGGTGAGGGGCAGCCGTGCATCGCCTTCCGCCGTCCCGAAGGCGTACATGCCCAGCGCCTCCTCCACTGCCAGCCTCTCCAACAGACTCTTCTTCCAGCCTTGAGAGGGGGTGGGGGAAGAGAGTGGAGTGCCGGGAGACTGCGTCCGGGTCTGGCGGGGAGGTCGAGGTGGGGCAGGCTGATGGGCGGTCTTCGGAAAGCCTCGCTCAGGCTGTTGTTGGCCAGGTGGAGCTGGGCCTTGTCTGTTTTGCTTAGGCCTTTCTTCCAAGCACTGCAGCCTTGCAGTGTCAGTTGGAGACTGAAGGATTGAGCTGAGCAGTTGACCTGGGGGCCTTTTTGGGCGCAGGGGCATTGGTGGACGGGTCTTTGGTGAGCTTGGCGGCGTGAGGCTTGCTTCTGGGGAGGCCGTCCACCTCCACCAGGTACTCCTCGTAGATGAGCTCTGCGGAGGCGGGCAGGGCCTGGCCGGCCTGCGGAGAGGTGATGGGCCCCGGGAACACCGCCTCCACTGCCGTGCTTTGCGGCCTGTGGCAGTGATTGAAGCCCCTCCCTCAGGGATTGTGATGAGAGGGGCAGGGGAGACCGGCGTCGCAGGGGTCGCGAGGGGCAGGCGCCGGAGACGGGGTCGCAGATCTCGTCAGCCTGGGGGCAGACGCAGCGACGGCGGCAGTCCCCGCCCCAGTGCTCGTCGTCGCACACTGATAGGAGGGGGAGTGAGAGAAGGAGGAGAGGAGGGGGAGGAGAGGGGAGGAGAAGGAAGGTACGCTGATCGCAGAGGATGCCCTGAACACCGGCCTTGCAGAAGGTGATGGGGCGGGTGTCCAGACGGAACATCCACTCCCCGGGTATCCCCGTGTTCCCGTCCGTGAAGAAGATGCGGTAGTTGTCCCTGTACTCTCTGCCCCCTCCGTCCAGCCATAAGGGGTGCAGGGCAAGAAGGCCCCCAGCATAAGGCAGGGCAGGGCGTACGAGAATCCGATATCGAGGCTGTTGGGGCGCGGCGTGAGCATCTGGGGCTGAGCGGCGGGGCCGGCGGCCTTGAAGCCGACCTGGGCCCCGAAGTAGCGCCGGCAGAGCAGCCCGTCCAAGCAGCCGTAGACGAAGTTGGCGAAGCTCGCCCCGCCCACCGCGCCCAGCACCAGCTGCACGAATGTCTCCGCCTACAATCATTCTCTCCACCTGGCACACAACTTTCGGCTATGGTCCAGCCTCCACCCGCATGCAGAGTTAGTCGGTTGGTTTGAAAGAGCCCGCTTGGAAGAAAGAGCAGAAAGACTGACTACCTGGTCGGGGAAGACTCTAGGGTGCACAAAGGAGACCTTCAATGCCAGCAGCCCAGAGACTGAGACCCGGCAAAGGCTTGATGAAGAGGAGGGTTGGAGGTGTGGGGCATACTTGAGGATTGTAGATGAGGTCGTGCTGGGGCTGCATGTTGTGCCAGGTGATGAGGATGGCGCTGAGCTGCTCCGCCTCTGCGGGAAAGCCGAACTGGTACTCGATCTCCCGCCCGAAGCGTTTCAGGGAGAAGCCTAGCGGGGACTCTTGTCACCTTTCTGGTGGCTGGAAGGCTGGAAAAGAAGAAAACCGGCCAGCTGGCGATAGAAGACGGTGCCGTTGGTGAAGGGCTTGAAGAGGGGGGCGATGACGGCGTGCTGGCTGAGGAAGGGATCCCTTTCGCTGCCCTCCAGGAAAGGGAAGCCCAGGCTTACTGCTATGTTCCCGGACACCTAGCGTTCATCAACCCTACCAACTCTACTCTACTGGACTACTCAGCAGCAGAGTACTAGGAAGGAGTGGAACAGGAAGGAGTGGGGAGGGGCATAGAGAGAGAGGCATAGAGGGTACGTAGGCGGCAGTGAAGGCCTGTCCGTAGAAGTGAAGAGGGCTGGGCAAGGCGATGAGGCGCTGGCGAACGAGGGCGGCGTCGAAAGCCTCATCGCCCGCCGACGCCCCGAAGTCGTAGGGCCGGTTCTTGAACAGCGGACCCACAAGCTGGCCCCCCTGTGCCCGTCAGCCTTCTCACACCCACCTTCCAGTACAGGGGAAAGGCCTACTCCGATCTCCTGCCGCTGCTCACTCCAGCCCACAGCCCAGGCCAGGAAGAGGAGACAGCAGCGGAGGCTTGCCATTCTTTTGAGCTTCTCTTAGGCACCTGCCCTTCACACTCTTTGCTCCAATTGAGGGAGAGTTAGGAGAGGTGGTGGCTCCAGAGGTGTGAGGAAGGTTCGCCATGTCCATCGGGTCACTTTTCCAGCGGTGGGGTGTGCGCCAAATTGGCTCCATGGCCATTGTGAGCCGTTGGGGGTGAAAAATCGCCGTCAGCCCCTTCCCTCCTCTTCTCAACAGACACACACCAGGGCCCTGCTGACCTTTCTTGAGGTTTTCCGGCCATTTCTTCCGCATTGCTGCCTTCTTTCTCACTTTGGGGCCATTTGCTGGTGTGCCTGGCCAGTGGTGTGTCTTTGGCAAGAGTGCGAGGCCCGGGGGAACAAGGTTGATAAAGAAAGGGCCAAGAAAAAGGCCAGCTCTCGGCTCAAGACCCAGGCTCCTGAAAAGGCACCCACACACTGAGCACTATCGATCGTCTCCCACTTGCCAAAAAAGATGCCTTCTAAAGCATGAAAGAGCCGTTCCTTCGTTTCACATTCCGCTCTGCTGCAGAGAGTCGTCTGAATTGACAGCTGTGGAGTGTGCTTTAGGCAGAGTGTTTGCTCAAGACCTCTGTGAAGAAGATAGGCCATGCCTTGACGGGTTCGCGAGCAGTGCAAGCGAGGGACGGCAGGGGAGGAAAGTGCGCAGTTGGGGAGGGGCTCAGCTCGCGTGACCTGGGCTAGTAGTGGGCCTGAGGTGGGCGAGATGAGCGGGCTGGTGCTGGTGGCTCTGGTGCTGGGCCTGAGCACGCTGCTGCTGCTCTACGGCCGCCTACTCTACGCGGCTTTGAAGAGGCGTCTGAGCTTGCTGAGGGCAGGGGCGGCGGTGCCGGGCCCTCCGGCCATCCCCCTCCTCGGCAACACCCACCAGTTCAAACTGGGCCGTCTAGGTACATCTCTCCCTGCCTCTACTCTCAGACTGACAGGGGAGGGGAAAGAAAGGGCTGTTGGCAGCCTTCTCGTATCAGCTGGAGGCCTTGTGCAAGCGCTATGCGGAGAACGGGGTCATGCGCTTGTGGATAGGGCCGGAGCTGATGCTCTGTCTCACCAGCGCTCGCACTGCCGAGGTTTAGCATAGGGTGGGTGGAGTAGGTGGAAAGTATAGGTTGGGGCTGGGATTGAAGGCGGTGTTGCGGAGCAATGAGCTGATCACCAAGGCGGACCTGGGCTATCACTACCTGCGACGCTGGGTTGGCGATGGGCTTCTGCTTAGGTGCTCTTGAGGGGAAGGAGAGGCCAAAAGGAGAAAGTCCAAGCGCATTTGCAGCACTGGGCCCAAGTGGCGGCAGCGGCGCAAGATGCTGACGCCCTCATTCCACTACGGCATCCTACAGGCTTCCATCCTTCACAGCAAACACCAACCGAGTGGGAGGAGAAGAGAAGGAGGGATATGCAGGGCTTTGTGGAGATCCAGGCAGAGCAGGCCAGTCTACTGATCCAGAAACTACGCCCCATGGCAGAGCAAGGCCTCCCCTTCGACCTATTCCCCTTCATCGGCCGCTGTGCCCTGGACATCATCTGTGGTTGTCCCCCTAAGCTTCAAGAAACCCACCCCCTGGCCTGAAGACGAGGGGAGAGTTGGTTGAGAGTCGGCGATGGGTGTGAATGTGCGGGCGCAGGAGGAGCAGGAGTCCGCCTACGTCAAGGCTGTCATCCGGATGACGGAAAACATCTTCAAACGGTCTCAAAAACTCCTCGGCTCACAAGGGAGTGTTGGATGAATGTTTTAGAGAGCGTATGCCGTGGCTTTGGCTGGCGCCGCTCTGGTACGGCCTCGGCTACGGCGCCGTCTGGGACGCCGACCTCGCCCTTCTCACCGGATTCACACAGAAGGCATTCCATCTCCCAACCCTCAGCCTGTAGCTAGGTGTAGTTTGGCAGGACCATTCGAATATTGATAATCCCATGGAACATTACAAGGGATCGCAATCCTATAACATTGCTCTCCCCTGTCATGTCCCATGGGATTATCAGTATTAGAACCGCCCTTAGGTGATCCGAGAGCGGAAGGAAGCGCTGGAGGCAGAGGCGGCGGCTGCAGGGGTGGCCCTGAAAGACCTGAAGCCGGGGGGTGGGAGGAGATTGGCCTTTCTCGATCTCCTCCTCCTCCTCCAGGCAGAGCAGGAAGGCACCCTCACTGACACAGACCTGGCCGAAGAGGTGGACGTCTTCATGTTCGAAGGTCAGCCTTTTCTCTCCCTCAGCCCTTTCCATGACAGGCCAACTGCCACTTCCACACAGGCCACGACACCACCTCCAGCGGCATGGGCTGGGCCCTCTTCCTCCTCGGCCACCATCCGGACATCCAGCAGCGGGTGCTGGACGAACAGCTGGCCATCTTCGGTCTCTTCTTTGTAGCTGGGAAGGGAGGAAAGGAGAGGAGGATGCTCTAGGCGATGATTTGGAGCGGGCGGCCACAGCAGAGGACCTGAAGGAAATGAAGTACTTGGAGAGGGTGCTGAAGGAAGCTTTACGCCTCTACCCCCCGGTCCCCTTCTTCGCCCGGGAGGTCAGCCAGGACACCATGGCCGGTTGCCACCTTGCCCAGCCCTACACTCTCCTGTCAAGGCAAAATGGGGGCTGTGCAGGCGATGTGAAGCTGGCGGCAGGGTCGACGGCGCTGGTGATGCCGTACATGATGCACAGGGAGGCGCGGGAGTGGGGCGAGGCGGCGGAGGCCTTCGACCCGGATCGATTCCTGCCCGAGCAGTGTGCAGGTCGCCACGCCTTCGCCTACGTCCCCTTCTCCGCCGGACCTCGCAACTGCATCGGACAGAAGTTCGCCCTGATGGAGGAGAAGGTGAGTTGCTCTAACCCTTCCCCTGCTCACTTGGGGCATAACAGTGATTGCCCACAAAGGCGGTAGTCTCGCGAGTGATTCGAGCTTTCCGAGTAGAGTCGCTGGAGGCCCGGGAATCCGTACGCGCCGTCCCCGATATCATCCTCCGCCCTGTGGAGAAGATTCTCGTCCGCCTTCACCCGAGAGCCTGAAAGTTTCCTCCCAATCTTTCCATCAGACCACAAATAGTCATTCCCTGCTAGTCCTGCCTCATCTGTGATTGCTCAAATTTTAAACATTGCTTAGCTTGCCAATGCTTGAGTAAACGTTGCTGACAGTACTGATTGGGACAGTGACTGCTGATGTAAACCAGTACCGTCCAATCGCACAATCTTTCATTCTGGGCCACGCAGCAAAAAAATACCATGAAGTACAGCATCTCAAAACAGAAAGGAAAAGGCTAGCAATGGCGGACAGCTCGACTCTGTTGCGCGAGGTTGTGAAGACGAAGGCTTGCGGCCTACTGAAGGTCTTCATCCAGGTGAATGAGGCTTCATCATTAGCCGATGATGAGAAAAGTGGGCTGGACAGGGCGACATTTGGTCGCGGGCAGGGAAAGCAGTGCTGGTAACGGTCCACGATGCAGGGAGCAGTCATGCGGCCATGCTTCGCTTCACCCGCTCAGAGCCCGCTCTGGCACACCTCCTCAACGCCTCCGTCTGGCTCCATCTTTCCCTGCCCGGCATGGAGCCTGGAGAGCCTGACCTCCCGTTCCCTGCCCCTCTATTCAGCAGGCCGCCTAATCCTCACTCTGCACCGGCTCCAGCTGTGAGTACCCGGAGTTGGACGAGCTGGCCAACGGCATCGCAGAGCTCCTGGACGCATTCAGGTTGGAGGAGGCCTCTTTGGCAGATGGGAGGGGGAGGAGTTGCTGAGTAATTTGCCAGTGTGCCAACTGTGATGGGTCTGGGCGAAGGACTGGGCACGAATGTGCTGATCCGTTTTGGACTCCTGCATCCCAACCGCTGCCTGGGGCTTGTGCTGGTGGACCCGATTGCCGGCACTGCTCGCACCGAGGAGCATCTCAGACACACGGTTGTGCCCTCTTTACAATAATTACAAGGACGGATCATGTGCAAGGATTTTCGATAACAGCCATACAACTGCACCAGATGATCGCTCTGAAAGTAGCAAAAGGAGAGCAGCACCAAAAACGAGGTAAAGTAAAGAGGAGTGGAGCTATAGGCAGAAAGGGCAGGAGAGATCAGCGCAGGAGGTACAGGCAGCAGAAGCAAGTGGCAAGGCTGCAGTCGCAGGCCTCCGGGCTCAAGGCCCCGCAGCAGGAGGAGGCCTCGTTCACCGCCTCGTTCTTCCTCTTCTTTCTCCTCCCTCCTCCCACCTTCACCGTCTGACCTTCCCCGGTCTGCCCTGTCCCTGCGATGGGGTCTAGCGTTTGCTGGCTGAATGTAGGGGCAGAGAAAGGCTTCTCACCGGACTTCGTTCTGGCGCAGTCGGAAGAGGAGGCAGAGTTTTGCGGCTGCTGGACTACCGGAGTGGAATGGCTGCTGGCTGCGCCGCTTTTTTCCACATCCATTGTCATTTTCGGGGTTAGTTCTGGGCTGCAAAACAAGTTCCGGTGGAGGGTAAGAGGGGGGTGATGAGGAAGCCTGATGATTGCTGGCGGTAGGATGGCGAGGTAGGTACGCAAGCAGTGTTTTCCGCTGCCTCTCTAGCCTCTGGCTGACACAAAGCCAGCCACGGCCTCGGGGATGCTAGAAAATCCACTGAGCCCAAGCCAACTGAGCCCAAGTCCGGTGGAGGGTAAGAGGGGGGTGATGAGGAAGCCTGATGATTGCTGGCGGTAGGATGGCGAGGTAGGTACGCAAGCAGTGTTTTCCGCTGCCTCTCTAGCCTCTGGCTGACACAAAGCCAGCCACGGCCTCGGGGATGCTAGAAAATCCACTGAGCCCAAGCCAACTGAGCCCAAGTCCGGTGGAGGGTAAGAGGGGGGTGATGAGGAAGCCTGATGATTGCTGGCGGTAGGATGGCGAGGTAGGTACGCAAGCAGTGTTTTCCGCTGCCTCTCTAGCCTCTGGCTGACACAAAGCCAGCCACGGCCTCGGGGATGCTAGAAAATGCTCTGAGCCCAAGCCAACTGAGCCCAAGCCAAACAAACTTCTTTAGTGTATACAAAAACAATTGGACATTTTTTCGCAAAAAAACAAAGTAAAATGTCTCGAATATTTATTTTATGTCTTGGTTGATCAAAACTATTTAATTATATATTTAAGATCATCCTCCATTTTTTCTAACCAAGGTTTAGGTTGCTGTTTTTGCTAAGGAGTTATGTTAGGAAGAACCTTAAAATAGGTTGACCTATTCGGCGTCTGCTTTGCAAGTGATAAGTGAAACAATAAACATGAATGCAAGAAATATTGACCCGCAAATCTGCAAGCCCGGTAAATACAGCATCCACAAAATATAAAAGGTTCAGGTGTACAAAGTCGGGGAGGCTAGCGGGAAGCTGGGAGAGAAAATGGCAGCACTGCTCTTCCACAAAAGCAGCCACCATCCTCCCCGCGCCAAGGCAATCAACGAGCACAACCTCCGCAAACTCTTCTCCCGCTGGCTACGGTATTTCCCAATCAACCCGCTCCAAACTTCCCTCATTCACTTTTGAATGCCCTTTCAGGCGCCCCGACCTCACGCCGCACATCGCCAGCCTCAAGTTGCTTCTCAACCTCCGCCGCTCTTCTGCGCAGAGGATTGATTTGAAGGGTGGACACTCTGCTGGTGAACGGGCGTCTGTCGCCCTATGTGGCGGAGACCTACGAGGTGCAGCGCCTCAACCCCGCCGCCTCCACCCTCGTCATCTTTGACGGCACTGCGGACCCCCTCAAGGACGCCGTTCAATCCCCCATCCATCCACCCAATGATGGCAAGGAGCATAAGCTGGTGCAGAGCTACAAGATGGCCCAAGCACTCATCCTCTTTGCCAAAAGCTGCGGCGTCTGCATGGGCGTCCCACTGGTGGGCTTGGAGGAGGCCTACCAGGCTGCTGCTGGGCCTGCCCCTAAGACCGGCTCCAAGGCCCACAACGCCATTGCCAAGGTTCGCCCAACCATTTGCCGACTGGGAAGATCGGGAGCTTGACGATGTGAAAGGGAAGTGAGTTGGTCTGTGCCGTTGCAGCTGCTGGTGATGGCGGAAAAGGAGACGGAGTCCGCCTGTTGCCCGGAGGGCACGCCCAAGAAGAAGCAAGCACTTGAGCAGAAGCGGGAACTCTAGTACCCTGCACTATTTGTCGTTTACCAGTTAGGTAGATAGATAGAGTTCATGGAATCCATGTGCACTTGTACCAAGTGTAACAATTAGTGCACGTGTTCCACGTAATGTAAAATTGAGAATTTGGGAAATTTTACCTGGTTGAAATCGGGTGTGCAGCTGATTTTGAAACTAATGAAATTTAAGGGACATTTATTCTTCTTTTTGAACTAAGGCTGAATAAAAGCCAACGCGCGATCTCTGACAGTGCTGTTAAGTGTATGTTTTTGATTCAGACTTAATACATATGTTATTTTTCGTTTCGATCAAGCACAGCCCAGAAATATTGTCTGCATATTCTGTTACTTTATATTGTCCCGATAACTATTTCTGTCCCGTTTATAGTTCTTTTAACTATTTCTATTGTTCATATTACTAGTTCTTTGTGGTAAATCGGTATGATTAGAGAGATAAAGGTTATGATGTGAAATGTTGGTGTAGTGTATTGCTGTGGATGGGGCTTGAATTATTCCACGGAAATTTGTAGTTATAACTTACAATTTTTTTTAAACGAAACAAAATGTCCTACTTGTCAAGACGTTTGAATAGTGGTCCATCTAATCTTCAAAATTAGTTGAGAAGAAAAAGAGTTATGGAGGTCAAAATTTTTATCATTCTGCAAAGTTCAAAGATTCCCACAAAAATCAAATTTCGAGTTTTGAACACTTACAGGCCTCAAACCTTAAAATTGTGTCTAGATTCGAAAAAAAATATAAAATGCGGAGTCAAACTTTTTGGGCAAAGGATTTTTGAAACTCTTGAAAAGCTATCTTAATGTGTTATATTTTGATAGAGCACAAGCACGCCAAAAGTGTTTTCAAATTGTACAGCAACAATGTGCAGCAACATGTTACAGCATGACTCAGTTAACTGCGATTGATTATCCGTGAAAGCGATCGCAGGAAATTGCATTATTTGGCATCCTACTACCACTAATTGACCGAAATTGCCCCAATTATTTAGTCGATTCTGGCAAGTATCCGCCAAAAACTTTTGACGCACATTTAGACAGCTGAATAACAGTTTAGTTTGATGCCTTTTGAGTTGGCTAGAATGGAATAGACTGCGTATTTATATGAATTATGCTTCTCAACAATCATTAAACGTTTCGTTCCCGCTATAAATAAGGGGTGGGGTTAGAAATTCTTGGGCTGCTACCGTGTTTTTTAAAACTTCACTCAAGTTTATCTGAATTTTTGTCCCCCGCATCGGCTAAATGCACTATTGGGCTGGCGCGAGGGAGCAAAGCGAACCGTCAGCGCCCAGCCCCTCTTTTCGACCCAGGTGTACGTTTTCGGGGTTATTGCTAGATCTTAAAATTGATAAGGCTCCTGCTCCTCACAGAAGAATCCAATCGTTCTGATTCTTTTTGCATTGGAAAGAGCATCATCGAATTGTCCAAAACTCGCGAGAAATCGCCCAAAACTTGCAGCAATCATTAGAAAATCACTCAAAACCATTTGTCCGAACTCCTTCTCCTTCTTCTTCTTCTTCTTCTTCTCCTTCTTCTTCTCCGCATCTATTCAATGGACGATAGTAGGTATTCAATCGGCCTGTACTTAAGGCATCAATTGGCAAGGTTCAATAGTAATTCTGTGCAATTAATATGGTCTAAGTCTACAAAGGAAGTTGTGCGGCTGTGTGGTCAAGTGGCTTGTCTATTTGACTCGATTCAGAGATGACCAGGTTCTTACCTTCTTGGATCCTTTTATTTTATTCTTTTTTTTATCTTAAAAGTGGAAGAAATATGTGGTACCATCAGCAGACCAAAAATAATACTCCTTGTTCCCAAAAATCGATTGCCCTGAGTTTAAGACAAGAAAAATTCTCAAAAATATGTTAATTTTCCAATGAATTTGCATAATATTTTTCATTTTCGAATTTTTCCTTTTCGTTATATTTTTCAAATACATTTTTTTTATTCACTTTTTGATTTATCTAATAAAATCTTAACTAAATATATAGCCAACAATATCAAATTTGTATTTTTACATTTTATACTATATTAAAAGTGGGAGAAATATCTGGTACCATCGGCAGGCCAAATGTGGGCCTCTTTTCTCCAAAATTTGGAATTGCCTCGAGTAAAAAGTCAAGGAAATACAATTTCTACTAGTGGAATCTGCTGCGTCATCTGCATTTTGTTTTTGGGCGCGCATGGAAAGAGAACTGAACTGCGCGCCAAAAACAAAATGCAACTGACGCAGCAGATTCCACTAGTAGAAATTGTATTTCCTTGACTCTTTACTCGAGGCAATTCCAAATTTTGGAGAAAAGAGGCCCACATTTGGCCTGCCGATGGTACCAGATATGATACTTTAGTAGAACGCTAGACATTTGATCTTAACTACGTTTAATTTTCTTAATGACCAGGCTATTTGTGGGCTGCTAACTGCATTTTGGTGGGCAAACAAATGACTCGTGTCCAATTTGCCTGCCTAGGAAGATATAGTTGCTGAGACGTGAAACAAGACAATTTTCTGTACCCATCCATAGAATTGTACCCATATATAAAATATTCAAATGATTGGAGTAAAATAGCGAAGAAAATTAACTACTGCATCTATTAATCGAATGAGCATCGAATGAGAATTTGCGCGCAATTGCAATGGGTTTAACGCTTGATGGATGATGAATAGGCATGAAGAGCATTCGGGACTGGTCTAAATCAACTACAATGCATGGACCGGCGGAGCTGGTCAATTCAGAGAAGCGCGAAAGTCGTATTGCCTGGGCCTGCCTCATTTCAGCCTTCCTAATCGCCATGCTCATCAACACCTACCACGTACTCTACACCTACTTCAACGACAGCAACTGGACCAACGCAATCTACCAGGAGCGTCAGCCACATATCCCCTTCCCTTTCCTCACCTTCTGCAACTTCAACCGAATCTCAAATGCCCGGTTAGTCCTCCAATTTACTTCCCAGCTCCGCCAAGCTACTTCAACGACAGCAACTGGACCAACGCAATCTACCAGGAGCGTCAGCCACATATCCCCTTCCCTTTCCTCACCTTCTGCAACTTCAACCGAATCTCAAATGCCCGGTTAGTCCTCCAATTTACTTCCCAGCTCCGCCAAGCTACTTCAACGACAGCAACTGGACCAACGCAATCTACCAGGAGCGTCAGCCACATATCCCCTTCCCTTTCCTCACCTTCTGCAACTTCAACCGAATCTCAAATGCCCGGTTAGTCCTCCAATTTACTTCCCAGCTCCGCCAAGCTACTTCAACGACAGCAACTGGACCAACGCAATCTACCAGGAGCGTCAGCCACATATCCCCTTCCCTTTCCTCACCTTCTGCAACTTCAACCGAATCTCAAATGCCCGGTTAGTCCTCCAATTTACTTCCCAGCTCCGCCAAGCTACTTCAACGACAGCAACTGGACCAATGCAATCTACCAGGAGCACCAGCCACGAAAAGTGGGCAGGTTTTGCAGACGCCAGATGCTAAATCTGTCGCTCAACGAGGCACGCTTCCTGATGAGTGTCATGGGCGACCCTGGGCGCTATACTTACGCACAGATTGACAACGTCCCTTTTAGCTCAACTTGTAGCCTTGCTCTCTCCAAATTCTCCTATGCGCAGTTATTCACCGAAGAGACGGAAAGGGCAGTAGCTGGATCTTTGATGGCGTGGCAGGCGAGCAAGAACCTGAGCCTGCAGCAGGTGCTGGAGAGCCTCGCCCACCCTTGCAATACCAGCTTTACAATCGCCTCCTTCGGGAACCAGCTCTTCTACCCCGAAAACCTTTGCTCCTCAAACACCCTCACGGACCGCCAGCCCCTTGTCTCCCTTCGAAACCATTACAGCCTTGAATTCGGCCGTTGCTTCCAGCTCCAAGTCCACCGCAATATTACCAATTCCAGTTATTTTCTTTCACTCCTAATATTGGCTGGTGTTTGTGAGTTGCCGGGAAAATTGTGTTATGATGAATGAAACCTGCTGATTTTGCTTCTGGGTGGTATCTTGAAGCGAGGCCACACATCTATTGGCGACATCCTTGTCATCTTCCCAGACACCCACACTTAATAGTTCAGTCAGGAAGGTGAAAATTGGCCGCGCAACAATTGATGATAGTCAATATTACCTTGTTTTCCAAGCACATAGGCGAAATTTATCAAAAATCGAAAGCTAAAGTTTTGGTTTTTATTTTTAATTTTGCCCGGTAAAATTGAGTGAAGTGTGTTTTGAAGTGCAAGCCATTAATCATAAATCAATTATTTGAATTGGCAGATGATCAGCTGAGCGTAATTCTAAACGCAGAGACGCAAGATTATCTTCCTACCACGCTCATGAACTACATGGAGGAGGGATTTGCTATGCATCTGACGACAAACCAATACATAACGGTAGCAGTTGCAGCAAAAGTCTATTGAAACATTTGTAAGGTAATGAAACTTTTGGGAAAACAACTGGCTGCTGTTGGAGCCAGGGAAGAAAATAAAGCTCGCTCTTAGCCTGCACCGGCATCGACTCAAGGAGCGACCTCTATTTGGCAGCCCTCCTTGCCATCTGCCAGACCAATCTGCTCTACGAACCTACCCAGGTTTCAAATCTTAGCCGCAACAGCTGTCACTAAAATTTAGCAAACTAGTTAGCACTGGAG
>JASANA010010639.1:0-22007 GCA_030248095.1 Ptycholaimellus sp. GST1_10 | reverse complement strand
GGATGCAGGTGAGGTGTTTAGTGCGAGCGGGGCGGCGATGGTGGCGCAGACGAAGGCAGGGGACAGAGAAGCCAGGCTGGACGTTGGCCAGGACGAGTTTCTGGTCCCCGGACTCGCTGGTCTCGGCCTCCGCGCGCATGCCTTCGTTGATGGCCTCCAGGAGAAGAACGGTTGGACTGTACGATCGCCGACATCACCAGCTCCTGCATTCCCCATTTCGCTTGACAAGGATTTCGAAATTAATTGGAACCTACTCTTCAGAAATTAATTGTTTTAGAATGAGGGGACGAGGGGAGCTAAATTGATCCCTAAAACATCAGGCTCCGTCAGACAAATAAAATGTTTAAAACATCGCAATGTTGAGCCCTCCGTGGGCCGAGAACGAAAATAAGCTGGGGCCGCCTTGTCCTACCTCTAGGGGCGGCCGTCGGCCAGAGCCTCGGAGAGCTCCTTCAGCTCCTCTCTCCGCCTTCCAGCTGCATCACCTCCACCAGCGCTGTCTGCTTTTCCTCCAGTGCTGCAAACATCCCTCTTCCTTTTCACCATCCAATTCATCTCCTCTCCTCCTTCTAGTCTACCCTGCACCTTTCATGAGCCATTTCAAACCCTCCTCTCCGCAATTTCCATTCGAATCCTCCCTCCTCTCCTAAACCTCCCTCCCCACTGCACCTTTGATGATGGGCATCCTGGCGGCGTAGGCGCTCCAGCGGTGGGCGTGCGGGCTGAGCGTGCTGGAAGATGGTGGGCTGGGCGACGGCGATCTCGCAGGGTTTGATGAGACGCGGCTGGCTGGTGCTCATGGGAATGCGCTGCGGGTGCTCACCTTTGATGAGAAGGGCATCCTGGCGGCGTAGGCGCTCAGCGGAGTGAAGGGTGCGTACGGCTGAGCGTGCTGGAAGATGGTGGGCTGGGCGACGGCGATCTCGCAGGGTTTGATGAGACGCGGCTGGCTGAGGCTGATGCGGATGTGCTGGGGGTCGCCGGAAGGCTCGGGAGAGGCCGGAGGGGGAGGGGCGGAGGGAGGCGGACTGGGACTGGGAGGAGACCGTGTCCTCCTCGGCCAGCGGGGCCTTGGCGGCTGTTGTCTGTCGACAGACCTCCACTTGCTCCCCGATCGCTTTCAAGCCAGCTGCAAACAGACAATTAGGATCATGCAAAGCATCGAACGATTCAGGATTGGAGGCAATGTGCCTGAAACATCTAGAGCTGCTTCTGTGCTGGCATCGGCCACCAGGCCACCATTTGATAGTCACAAAATGAATTTGGATTAAAATCTTGAAAACCTTTCTCAACCTGCCAATGAGGGCTAGAACTGGGCTTGCTAGAATCAAATTTAGTATTACGTTAGCATTGTATAATCTGTAGCTGAAACATCAATAGTCTCGACTTAGCAAGTCAAGGAAATCAAATTTTCGAAAAAAATTCAAAGGGAATGTACGACACAAAAGCATAAGCATAAAGCTTGTGAGTGAGGTTTTCCGGCTCCACAACTCCAGCAGAAGCAAAATGGATCTGGCCCAGAACGGCCAAATGAATCATGGCGCCCCCTTGAAGGAGCCTTCCCTCCTCCACCCGCCTCTTCACCAACTGCAGCGAAAGAACCTGCCCTTGCCCCCATTAGCCTCGCAGCCCCCCTCCACTCCCCCTCCTCAACCCAATTGTCCCCATCGCACGTCAGAAGCGGCCTCAAAAGCAGGGGCCAAAAAAGGCTCCAGACCCTGGCGGTATGGAAGCAAGGCGGTTCATTTGTGCCTCCCAGCTCCTCAATGGCACTATACGAAAGGGCTCCCCCGCACAAAAAGCCCCGGAATGAGATCTGGCAGCCTGCCCCCCGAAAAGGAAGCCTTTGGGCCTGACTTGGCGGCCTAACGACTGCGGCCTTGCGTGCTCAAGGGGGAAGGAAGGCCCCCCCGCTTGTCTTCGGCGGGAGATAGGCGGAGGCTGCCACCAAGGGAGGCGCATGGATTCTGGATGGGTGAGGGAGCAGAGGGAGGGAAGGGATGGCTAACATCTTTCTCTCCTGCATCGTCCCCGCTACCAGCTCGTAGATTTGAGGGCCCAGATTAGACATGCTAACCAGGAAGAACGCCTTCTTATCTGCAATATGCTGTTCTCGGTTTCGTACGCTTTTAACTTGAGGTGATCAAAACGCTAATGTTGTCAAAAACAATTGATCAAAAGATGCTTAGATGAAAAGGTAAGTTGATCTATGAAACACTGCTGAGGTGGCCTGTGAAAAAAATAAATGGCCTGTACCAGTGGCAACGGTCTTGGCGATGAGTGAATGGAGGCAAAGGACCGGGCAGTACTTGCCGTCAGGCATCTGGGCCATGTAGTAGTACTTCAAGGCCAGACGGCCCTCCGACCCCGCCTTCGTCATCAGCACCGTCGCCTCCTCCAGCAGCACCACGTGCAGCTCCACCATCTGCATTCCCTTCTCACCTCTTTCCAATCCCTCACCGAAAAGTATGGCACCTTGTTCTTGCCCAAGCGCCAGGCCAGTGGACCGTCGTGGATGAGGGCGTGCTGGGTGAGGTCCAGGCGACTGAACTCCCATGACATCGGGTGCGGCTCCTTGTCAAACGGGCTGGTCTCCAGGCAAGCCTCGAGCCAAAAAATTCTCTTTATCAACTATTTCCAGCAGGACAAGTTTATCAACTATTTCCAGCAGGGCATTTCCATTATCCATACTTTGACAATCAATTAGCCAAACAGAGTCCCAGAAACATCCAACATAATAGTAGTTTCCTTTCCTTGCTAAGGAAAGAGCTGGGAATGGAGACTGTGAGAATGGTGAGAAAGAGGTCAATAGTGTACCTGAAGCTCGGCGAGCTTGCGCCGGTCCTCGGAGTGTCGCTTGGCGTGGTTGACGGAGGATAGGATGCGTTTGGCGGCCTCGTAGACAGCCCTGACCCGCCCCGCCTCCTCCGTCTCCTCCGCCGAGTACTTCTCGATCGTCTCCAGTAGCAGCGGGTACTGCAAGGGGAGGAGACAGCCTGTAAGTGCACATGAGAGGCTCGAGGGAAGGAGCCTTGGTGAGCCGCTGCATCTCCACGGGGATGAGGTCCTTGAGGTGCAGGCGACGGCAGACACGATGGGACTCCGCCTCGGTGAGGAAGGCCGCGAACTTGCTGTCCTTCTTCCGCCGCGCGTTCAGGAGACTCAAATAGATTTGAATTGCTTTGTGCTCTTTGCTCAAGGCTGTCTGTTCAAGCTATTATAAGCAGCAATGCTAGCGGTCTATATTTGATGCACGTGAAACATAAGCCAGAATTCGAAGTCTCGGCAGCGAGCAAGGTTTTTAGAAGATGCATGCCTGAGCGGGAGATTGTCGGTACGAATAGATCTGGTAATCATCACTTAGGATCTTTTCTATTTCGCTTTTCAGTTAGGTTTTCGGCCCTTTTTACGATTGGACTTCAGTAAGCAAAGGTTTATGAGCAATATGCTCTTTGTTGCTTCTTCAAATAAAAACGCCTAATAGCAGTAATGATCATGTCACACTGCCAGTTATTTACCGCATTTCTTTCCCGACAATTGTTTGTTTTGTGAATAAAGCACGAAATGTCGCATTCGATTTTTACGACTTATCTATCCCCTCTATAAATTGAAATCTCAGCTTAGTTACTTTCACTTTTAACATCCTTGAAACATCAAACTCATCGGTAGATCCCCTTAGAGCAGTGAAAAAGCCTCCTGCGTAGAATTCCCTGAGGGCGAACTGCTGGTGCTGGCAGAAGTCGGCGGCGGCCCTAGCAAAACGCTCCCCCGCCTCCCCGTCCAGGAATTCACCCATCAAAGCCCCCACATTTCCAAACAGACCCTCTGCAATCCCCTTCCCAGCTCTCACACTGCTATGGGCCAGATGCCAAATAGAGGGGCTGGACCTTTGGCGAGCTCCGAGCAGCGCTGAGCCTTCATGGCCCTGCTGATGGCCTCGTGGAGCTCCAGCACCCTCTTCGATGTTCCCGAACAAGTTCTGCAGGATTGCGCCGCCTCTTTCACAGCTGATGTTTCAAGGGGAATCAAGACAGCTAGCTGCTTAGATAGTTGCCAATCTTGATACATACGTCATTGGGGTTGATGAAATCGGAAATCTGAAGGGAATGTTTTTCTCTCTCGTCCCCCGTCCATTTTCTGCCATTCTGTCGATACCCTTCTCAAACTCAAA
Organism: Ptycholaimellus sp. GST1_10; assembly: GCA_030248095.1. Lineage (NCBI taxonomy): Eukaryota > Metazoa > Nematoda > Chromadorea > Chromadorida > Chromadoridae > Ptycholaimellus > Ptycholaimellus sp. GST1_10. Next base: position 17,836 of record JASANA010010639.1, on the reverse strand, counting down.
TTCTCTTCAATTTCTATCCGCCAGCCTGCTGAAGTCAAGTAAGTTTGTCCGGCATGCTTTTATCCTAACCTACCTAATGTTTCGTGGGGACTACAAGAAACAAAGCTTGTAGATCAGTTCTCGATATGTGCTTGCTTCTCATTTTGTCAATCATAAAGCATCTGAACCTTGACCACATCCGGCGGAAGGATCTGGTGCACCAGTAGCGGGGTGTAGAAGTGCCGATGCAGGAGCTTCAGCTTGCCCACATGCGTCCTTTCAGTATGGAAGAGCTCGTTGATGACCTCCTGCCGCTTCTTCTCCTTCGGCTTCAGGAACCTCAACCAAATACCCTCCTTCTTCCTCCTCCCCTCTCCACCAGTCCTCCTACTTGATGGTCTCCTCGTGGAGGATGCTGGCCAGTGGGGGGACGTCGGGCTCGGCCTCCAGGTCGGAGTCGGAGAGGAGGTCGGGGGGGCGGCAGGGAGGCGGAGTGAACGGAGCTGGAGCTGGAGGCGACGGCGGTGGCGGCGCTCTCCGCGGCCATGGCCAGGGCGATCGACTTGTCGTCCACGTCCACATCACTGCAAACGAGGGCAGGGAGTTGGCCTGGCAACTGGTTGGGGGCTGCCCTGTGTGATAGGACTATGGGGCGACTCCCACACGACAATGAGCCACGGCGAGCCAGCAGTGGCCGGGGCTGCTGAAGTGAGTGCTGGGAGTGGGAGAGAGGTTTAGTTACAATTATATTTGACACTCACTCTGAGAAATAGAGAGTTTCGATGAGTGAGTGCTAAGAGCCAAAACGATCGGCAAATCAGATTTGGAAAAATATAGTTTCCGGCAATCACTCATGAAAAATATTCATTTCTATGAGTGATTGTTGAAAACAGATTGCAACATTTTAACTTTTTAAAATTTCAGCACTTCCAAAGCCTTCCTCAATCCACTACATCCCGTTCCAGCACTCACTCCCAGAATAGGCCAACAAAACCAAGTCCCACCCAGGGGGCTGACTATGAAATGAGCGCGCAAGCTAGAAAGAGATGGCCGGCGGCAAGCCACAGGAGCCCTCCGGGGGGCGGCGGACACAGGCACCCACGGAGGGGGGCAGGGGGGGGACCTGGCGCTGCGCTTGCGCTCGCAGGCCTCCTCCAGGCTGCTCTGGGGCGTGCCCAGGCCCCCCGTCTTCCGGCTCGGCGCGGACGAGGAGAGGCCCTCCCCTCGTCGTCCCCCGCAGTCCGCCTGTCAAGGGTTAGTGCTTAGTTGGTGCTCGCTTGCTATACCTTTAGGCCCGGAGCCCGGAGAGCACCAGGCTGCCGCGCTTGCTGCCTCTAACGATTTCGTCATGCACTATGCCCCTGCTTTGAGAGATGTCTGCAGGCAAAAAAATACCTAGGGGGAGGGGGGACGGCATGGGGGATCTAGGGGGTGAGTTAATGAAGAGATAGGGGGGTGAGTGAGAAAGGGGGGTCGGTTGGTTTCAGAAAGGTGGGTCTGGGTACGACGGGTTGGAATGGAAAGGGAGAAGATGTGGAAGATATGACGGAAGGTGGAAGCTAGGAGGGGTGGAAGTTGAGGGAGGGCCGGTAGAATCAGAGGATGGAAGCGTACGCGAGTCTTCATGGACTGGGATCGGTTGATGGGGCCGCGAACGTCGAGCAGGGCGAGGCGGTCGAGGTCTCCTTCGTAGCCGCTGTCGGAGCTCTTGCCCGACCAGTCTCCCACACCCATCACGCCTGGAAATCGATTTTTTGATCAAGATGCCTTAAGCAACCAAAATTTAAATGTTTTACTGCATGTGAAATGCAGATATGATTATGAATATCTCATGTAATGCCTTCGCTGTTCGGCCGAAAAACCTATCGCATTTGCATTATGAGAGGTCCAGTGGCCAATGAAGGACTGCCGCTGAATGAAGTTTCATTAGATGGTGGGGTACAGACAAAATTGGACGACATAATAATTATCAGTTGGGTTATAAAGCCAATCATCATTACTGAGCCACTTCCGCCTCCTCCCGCAACTGGTCTCGCTAAACTGAAGCTGTGCGTGAGTCCAGGGGGCGGCCATCGTCGGATGCGAAAGCTCACGCTACGTCTCTGCCGCATCTTTGGTGCCAGGCTCATCTCCCAAGACCCCTCACTCTTTCTCTCTCTTTGGGCTAGGCCAGGCCAATTAGGACTATGCAGTCAGTCTGTGCCCGCCTTTGCCAGCTACGCAAACACTCCGGGGGCCCCTCCTCCCGATTGCGAGAGTAGGACAGAAAAAAGAGGGCGAGCCTTTGCTGCGAGGACTGCCGGGGAGCTGGGAAGGCACGTGATCCCGCTCCTCGTCCTCCGCTGAGGCTGGACTGGAGCCTGCAGAACAACCGCCCCTCTGATGTTTCAAGCAGTGTATACAATAATGCTTTCATTCATGACAGTAATGGGCCCTGGTTTCATGCTGTTGCTGGTTTTACATACCATGAATGAAAAATGATGTCAAATTGATTTCCAAAACGAATCCCTCTCAAGCACCATGGCACTCTCTGTAACAAACTCCATCATCAGCACACATTGCCTAAGTCGCACCGCTCTTTTGTCCACCGACCACCCCGTTTCTCCATTCGCGCAAAGCCAAAACTCACGCAGGCAAGTTTCTCGCATTTGAAGCATAGGCGAGGAGCATAAGGCCACTTTCTTTCTCGCCATGGGCCTTGATCAAATTGTACTCCGTCTGGAGAAAGGGTCGGGCGGGAGGCGAAGGTGGTTGCAGGCGAGGGTGGACCAGGAGGAGGCCGAGCGAGCTCTCCCCAGCCACACCTCCTCCATGCCGCTCAGGCTCCCTCGACTCCCACCCTCCTCCTCACCCTCTACCAGGCACAGCACCGACGCTGAGCCTCCGCATCTGTCAATGCCCCTAGGCTCACCCATCTGGCTGATGTTTCAACTGGGCAATTAATCTACAGTTTGCCACACCTTGGATAATGGTTCGATGTTAGTGCAGCATGAACGATATGATCTATAGAAGTAGTTGAGAAGGGCACTTGAGGTGTTTGCGGCGCTTTGCAGCCGCAGTGCTATGGGTGATGAGACGGAGTTTGCGGATGGCAGAGCGAAAGCTGCCCCCCTTCGACTCCTCATCCTTCATCGCCTCACAATAACACACTCAAGGCCTCAAATATGGCTAGACACCGCGAGCGTTGATGAAATAGTCATTTCATGTAAAAAAAAAGTATCAAGAAATACTAGGTGGGACATGAGGGTGCTTCAAAATAGCAATATAGCTCCTAGCCGAGGGATAAAGACCGCGGATAGTCACAAAGGCCAGTCTTGGTCAGGCGAGGGTGAGTAGAGGGGGGAAAGGTCGAGGGGGGCTGGCAGTGCAGCAGACAAAGCAGCTGGCTGGCTAAAGGTGAGGCTGGAAAAAGGCAGCAGGAGAGATGACTCTCGGCGCAAATAAGCAGCCTCCCCCAGCCGCCCATTAGAGGATCAGGAAGGAGGAGACAGAAAGTGCGGAGGCAGCAGTTCGTCTGGCACCATCCCTCCATCCATCACCAGAGGCCGCACAAACACCCGGAAAGGATGGCAGGGGAGGCACCGAGAAATAAGCCGTATTACGCGCCTCGCGCACACATCGGCGGCCCCGCCCAATCGTCAACAGGTCGTCCCCCCCAAATGCTCCCATTGAAGTCCAATGCACTACTCTCCCGGGTCAGACCCTTCTGCCCCCCTTGGCGTCTATAACCTTCGGTAAATGCCCCACCAGAGGGGCTCTGAAACTGGAAATAGTCTTTTGGGGGGGGCCTGGGCAAACAGGAGGAAAGTCGAGCTGGCCTAGGCTTCAGCGGGCTTGGGAAAAGGCGTTGGGTGTGGTCGAGGTGGGTGGTGAGAAAGTGGGCTAAAAGAGCCAGTCCTGAAGAGGGGAGGGCGGCAAATTTATCCCCGGCTATAAAATCCCGAGCGATGGAAGAATTGAAGAGGCCTCTTAGCTGGCCTCATCAAAGGCGTTCACCTATTCAGCTAAGCTCTGGCCAAGGGGGGGTCAGGCCAGTAGAAGACTATATAGGAGGAGGCCTGGGTGACAGAAGGGTGCTCCAGGCCCCTCGTCATGCGCTTATTTTGCGCCAAGGCAGGAGCGAAAGCTCATAAAAGCACCCACGCAAGCCGAGCCTAAGACGGAGGAAGGGGAGGGGAAAGGTGAGCGTATGCATCAGTTGCTGTGGGATCTGAGGCTGGATGACTGCACAGACTAGCTGAGGCTGCTTTTTATGTCCAGGCTCTTAGAAATGCCTGGTCAATTCCCGCTGCTCAAGCTTCAATTATTCAACAGTTGGGGCGAATGAGAGGGTGGGTAGGGCTGGTGAGGGTGAGAGTTACTTCATCATTCGTGCCGGCTAGTTACGCCTCCTCAATTAGGCGCGCGACCAACTGTCAATTGCCCCATTTGTGCCTCCATAGGTTTGCCGTGATTGATGCAAAATATGGAGGCTGATAATTGGCGGCAAGCATATTTTTGCGTTCACCTATTTTTAGATACACGACACTCTTTCCTGCGGACTAAAACAGGCTTCGTTCTCCAGCAACCCACCAGAGCCACGTCAATTATAGCCGGCATGCTTTTCTACGCGGCTAATTTCATTAGCACACTCATTCCAAATTCCGCTCACTCACTCCCGCTCAACCAAAGCGCCAATTTTCCCACAGCTCTCACTCTGCAAAAGTGAGGCGAGAAAAACACCATGCTCACCTCTGGCTTCCTCCTCGTGCAGGGGCAGTACTACGGCGGACTTGGCACTGGGCAGGGGGCGGGCGGGCTTCTTCCCGTGTCCAGCCCCGTAGCAGTGGTCCTCCAGGCCGCCCATGCAAGCCTTGTGCACCACCACGTCGCAGTCTGAGAGGGAATGATGGGTTGAGGAGGTGGATGGATTGGGGAGGAGAAGGGAATACTGGAGCAGAAGTAAGCCTGTGGATTGAGGCCCCAGACAATCTCGCGACACTGGTAGCAGGCCGTGGTGGCGGTGACCTGGCTGAGGTTCAGCTGGTGCCCCTTCACGTTCACCGAACGCTTGCTGGCTGAGATCTTGATCTTGTGCTTGAAGCCCCGCTCCCGCCCGCAGAACACCGGACACCTACCCAGTCATCGCATGTTTCACTGCTTCAATAAATATTGTTAGGGATTCGCTAATGCAATCGTAGCTTTCCCCAGTGGATCAGTTGATATGAACATATGACCTTAAATTGGCACTATATATAAATGCTAAGACCCAGAAGGATGCTTGTAAAAGAGGTAAGCCTGGGATACCGATCCAGGAGCTTCTCCTGTAGGTGGCAAGAGGGTCGCAGGCCCATGAGAGCCTTGACGACGGTGGCCAGAGCAGCGGCCGTGGCTTGCATCCGAGGCGGCAGCTTGTCGTACTCGGCACTGGTGGAGAAGAAGGTCTCGAAGTGCGGCATCAGCAGTGCATCGGCTACCTACAAAGCTCCGAGTGGTGACATGGATTGATGGATGGAGGTAAGAGGACCTTGAGCTCCTTGGCCCGATCAATGTCGCCCTCCGGGGTCTCCAGGCCCTCCAGGTACTGCTCCCCGAACACGTTGCCCAGGCCCAGCACCCGCTTCCCGCGGAAATCGTTCAGGCGCTCCTGCAACAGACATTTTAGGGTACATAGATTGAAAAAAAACTTTTATTTGTTATTTAAATATTTTTTCTCCGGTTTTTTTCCATTATTCAAATTTTGCTGAAATCTTTTTGAGTACTTTTCTAAAATAGCACTGAACCTTTGCAAAAACAAAAGCAGGCTCACAGTGACATCGTCGACAGCCCTTTGGCGAGTGCGGAGGAAGAGACGGCGCAGACTCATTTCGTCTACAGCCTCGGCGCCCAGAACGTTGTCTATCTCGGCCACCATCTCGCGATCGATTCGGGCCACTCGGAACGGCTGCAGCATGGCTAGAAGTGGAGCAAGGAAAGGAGAGGTGAAGATGTGAAGGAGGATACGGCAGTAGGGGTGAGGAAGGAGGAATGGATCTCGTAGGCCCACTTGCGGAGTTCCTTGGCACTGCTGCCGCCGGCCTCGTAGAGTTCGCTGATGAGGTAGAAGAGCAGCGAAGCAGGGTCCGAGTTGGACAGCAGGTAGTGCAGGAACACACTGCAAGCCTTTTCTTTCACTCATTCCACTTCAACTTCTCTGTCTTCTAAGGATCGATTCGCTGTTCAATGTCTTCGCCGACAAATCTGATGTTTCATACATATTATAAATAGTCAGACCTAATTGTTGACCTAATGGGCTTCCAGTATAGAGTTCGGGGGAACCTGAGATGGCCCAGACGGCCTTTGAGGTCGGGGAGGCTGGAGAAGGGTCCGGAGGTGTCGAAGTCCAGGATGGCCTCTTCTTCCTCCTCATCCTCCTCGTCCATGGGGACCACGTCCACTTGCCCCGGTCGAACGAACTGCATTCCGGAGTCTCCGCCGCCTACTCGGCTGCTCTCCTCCAGGCTCACGCCAAGAGTTTCGCCCTGCCAACATTTGAAGGTCAAAATGTGGAAGATGGAAAGTGGCGAATCAGCTCAATCGATAGAAGTATTGGATTTTAAACATTGTAACTTAGTGTTTGAATGGTAAAATTTCAATCGCTGGATATTAAAAAAACTTAAAAGTCGGTAGATATTTGAAGATCATCAGGGTGCTCATTTTTAACATCGTAAAAAAAATTTAGGCACAACTTGCAGAAAATCGAAAACGCCAGACCAGATTTGTCATCCGAAGGTGTCTCTTTTTGACATTCAATAAGACGACAAAAGCTCCGCAGAACGGCAGCATTGGTCAGTAAAATCCCAAGAAATTCCCACTTTGATTCCGCTCCACATTGAGCCAGGCCAGCGGTTGGGTTGCTTAATAAAGAAAAAAGGCGCGGCAGTCTACGGCCACCACCAATAAAGGGCCATTCACTCGATTGCCTAGGCTGATTCAGAGAAGGGGCTTAGAGGCTGTGTGTGCATACGACGGCTCTGACGAGTTCCAGAATGCTGCGCGCTGAGCTCTCCAGCTTCTGGTCCGACAGGGCTCGCACCGTCGGCGCATACTCCGTGAACGGCAGCATGGACTCTGAGGCCTTTGCTCTGCGATTAGAGGCCTTAACGATGAAAAAATAGGCCAAATGTAAAACAGCATTTTTTGGGATGCCAAAACTACGTCGCGGAATTAAGGGCATGAATTGATCTAGGAAGTGATGGAAGAGACTTGCAGATTCGGATAGCCATAGCCCCAAGATTCAAAGATAATGCCTACCCTAGTTATAACTAACTCATTTTCCAGCTTGCAATCATCTGATCGTTTTGATTCGCGGCAAAGTTTCTTAATGGAAAATGGAGTTGATGGGGAAAAACAAAGTGACGACGCATCTGCACCTGCCCTGAGTCATAGCTGGTGAACTCAGGGGAGGGCTTGGCAGAGAGAAAGGTAGGGAAGGCGGTGTTGGGGGCTTCCTGAGATCTGTGCTGGGGAAGGATCCGGTCCTGCTAAGCCAGCCTCAACTCCTCTCCTCAGGCTCAGTCCACAGCAGAACGGCACACTGGGAACAAAACCACTCAACTCCCATCCTCCTCCCTCCTGGAATCCCCCCTCCACATCCCTGATCCACTCCCATCTCGCGCACTTGAGATAGCGCGCGCAAACTGTCAGCCAAAGACGCAGCAGACTCACGTGCTCACGGCGCCTGGCCTATGGGAAGTCGTTCTCAACAGCTTGATGTTTCAAGCAAATCATGAAATGCCGCAATGTACGCCATTTTCCCGATTTTCGCGTAGAACTAGCAGCTATAGAAAGACTGAGCTTGAAGGCAGGAGCACAGGCTTAAGAAGGGTGGGGTTGAGGCTATTGGGCAGCTTAGGTGAAAAAGTAATGGCTTGAGCGAAAGATGGTGGGTGAGATGTAAGTTGTGCATCAGTGCAGGAGCAGGATTCATGGAGCAGCCTTCCCTATAGACGCATTCAGAGAAAGGGCATGCATTGAGCGATAACGGACCCTTCACTGGCAGCAGCGATGAATCAAGGCAAAAGAAGGAGACAGAGAATCCGCCATGTAGCAATGATAGCAAAACCGACATGGCGAGTCAGCCAACATTCATATGTTTCGCGCAAATTATATAGAAACCGATAGATTGCCATAGCCCGATTTTGCTAGGGTAAGAAATTTCAAAAGCTAACTCGAAATCTTTGGATAAAACACGGTTTAATCTTGACAAAGAAAGAAAACAAGGAGAGGGGTGGGAGCAATTTGTCCATCAGGTTCAGTGCAGTGTAGGAGTGGCCTAAACCCACACTCAAAGACAGGAAGCCATCCCCCAGCGATGAATCAAGGTGAGTAGGAAGGGGAACAGAAAGTGCGCCCATAGGGGTACACTGGCGTACAGAAGATGCGTCGCGTGGCGAGTCAATCAGAGGGGCGCGAATTGCGGACATCTAAGGAGCCCCCGCGAAAGTGGGTGCCTGGTACCACCTAGAGGCAGAGGGCCAAAAAATGAGGTCACCATCCATCAGCTCCACAATGACCCATTCCATCCATCACCTCACCGCCTTCTCTGTCTCTATAGAGTCACAGTCACACTTTCCCTCGTTCCAGCTTTAGGTCCTGGCTTCAACTATTGGCTAAGGATATTCCAAAGAAACTTGGTGTAAAGCTTTCCCTAAAGCAGAACCTGGGATCGCAGAACAACAAGGTGCCAGTTAGACGAGGGGCATTGTCTCCCGCCAAACCCCTTAGGGAGCCACAAACAGCCCCTCCCCTCCTTCAGCAGTCAGAACCCCCTGCATATGCTATGGGCGGCTGGTAATGGAAGCAGCTGGTGGGGCGCCAAACAAGGCATCTCATCAGCTAAGGAGGGGGCTCCTCTCTTTAGGCCTCCTCCCGGTAAACAGTGCGGAGGGGCCCGGAAAGCGAGCAGATGCGCTGACAGGACGTTCGGGTGTCGTGAGCGAGCCCTCCTCCATCTCCGCCCCTCCTCGAGTGGCGGCCAGCAACACAGCCCCCACTCATCACACTTCAGCCCCCCTCTACGCGCCTATTCATTCCATCCCCAGGCCATCGGAGATCGCTAGAATTCTCCTGCCCTCCAGAGACCCCGCTCAGCTAGATGCACTGATTGGACTGCGAAACCTGAACCAGGGGACATCAAGATGATGACGGCCAACTGTGCTGACCGATGGGTGGAGGTTTTTTAGAGACAACCAGACTCATTAGCGGCAAGAGCAGGTGGAAGAGGATTGGGCGGAGGTGCCCTAGGCTTAGAAGCAATCGTGGACTCAGGCTGTGGAGGAGAGGTGACTGAGAAAGAGAGCATTCGTCAGCTGGTCTGCACTGCGTCATTAAACACGACTGGTCCTCTCCCGATGTCGCTGTGGGGGTTCGATCTAGTGGGCGTCGGAAAAAGCGCACCTATTTGAATGCCTTGCTGCATTCCGGTCCTGCCCTGCCATAAACTAGCTCTCTCTCTGTAGGATTGCAAGGGGGCCCCGCCCTGCTAAGCAGAGACGGCTAAAAAGTGGCTGCTGGGGATCGAAGAAGCTGTCTTTCTGAGACTGGTTTGAGAGATATTTGCGAAGACTAAAGTGAAAACAAATGGTGAATACCTCGGTGGCACTTTTGAAGATAAATTGCTTGGCTAAGATTCAAAATTGGGCTCACAAGCTTTTTGCAAGATTTTTATTGCAAAGTTTTGTGAAACAACTATTGTTAGTGATCTATGATGGTGGTAAACGCATAACTCATGGCACATCCATGAGACTTCTCCCAGCAATGAGTAACAAGCCGAGATCAGCCTAAACAGTTTTTTACTCCATGTGATTGTAAAATATTAATTTTGAGACTTTGTCCCAAAGCCAAAGTTGCGTCATTACCTCATTACCTCACCTCGAGTACTCTTTTTTGCACTTTGCCAATCTCGTTCGAAATCTATCACTTCAACCTTAGTATATCGATAAACTCCTGTATTTGCAACCTCAATTTACCTCATACCGCAATGTTTCAGAGCTCTATTGCTTTCGCGAGAAACAACTATTTTTCAATAGACTTTCAATGCCATCCACTTTAAAATTAATCATCTTGTCAAAAGAGCAAAGTCCTATCAGGAAAGCGGAAGTAGCGCTGACCTCAGCTGCAGGTGGGGAGGCGGAGGAGGGCGGGGCCATGTCGGCCAGCTGAGCTTGGAGGCTGGTGAGGCGATGGCCGGCGGCTTCCATGCGTTCGCGAAGCTTCCCGCTGCTCCCGGCGCCTCGCCCACCGCCCTGGCTTCGTCGGGCCTCTGCTTTCAGACTCTGCAGACACGGCTCATCTTTTGATATGAGACCGAAGACTGATTGGACAGGCTGGATGAAGTTTTTTGGATGAGATTTGATGCAAGGTTTTCTGCCGTTGGGGAAATTTTCGATACAAGTCTGTGCAGACAGTGGAGATTTTCTATGAGTTTATAGGCGAAAAGAATAGAAGGACAAGTAGCCCATTGCCACTAACAGCCCTATTCAGCAGAGCTTTTTTTGATGGCCAACACATCGAAGTCAAAAACCCTCTTCAGTCCAACCACAAGGCTGCGAATTTTCTTCTAAGGGACCATCAATGGACAGCTGATTCGGCCGCGGCCAAAAACCCGGCGAACTCTATCAAAAGCCATCCCCAGTCCTAGGCGGTTGAATAGATGGCGGCGTCGGCGGGCAAAAGGAGGAGAGGCCTGAGCAATTTAGGGCGGAAAGAGGAGCAGCAAGACCCCCACAGCGCTCTGCCCTGCTCCCATTAGCATACCATCTAGAGGTCACCAAAGAGCTCCTCCCCTCGGGGGGCCCCCTTTCCTAGCTTCCTCCATCAACCCAGCCAACCTCTTACTCCCGCTTCTCATCAAAGAGCCCCTCTCATCCCAGACCAGCATTGCCAATACTTCCTGTTGATGGCAAAAATTCACAGAATGATGCACAAATTTTGGGCTCCTTTGGTGTAAGTTTCTTGAGATGTCTTTATTTCAAGAACAATGGCAAACTAGAAGGTTATAAAACGAAGGATGTCAAATGATATGAGTAAAATAGTGGCCAAACCTTGCGTCTGCGAAGCCAAGTGTGGTAGCCCATTGAAGCTTCCGTTCGCCTTTACTACATTGGCCAAGCTGCTGAGGAGGCCAAAAGTGTCCCGGGCGTTTGAATGTGGCAACTAAAAGGGGGCTGAGGGGATCTGGGTTGTATAATACCCTGGGATACGTATGTATGCCAGGGGGCAAGGGGGCTGTGCAATGGCAGTGCACACTTTTTCCAGTAGGGCCTGGGGTGGGGGGCCTTTTTCACCCCTGAGGGGCGGGGTGGTTGGGGAGAATGGTAAACTGGCCCCTGTCTTACGAAAGGCTCTCTCTCTTGGCCTCATTGACCAGGCTGGAGAAAGGAGGGAAGAAGAAGGCACACAAAACCCCTTCTCACACCCCCAAAGCCCCTCATAAACCGCCCGCGGGGTGGTCGCCTCCCCCCCCCCTTTCTCGCTTTAAAACCCTTTTGGCAAACTCATCGCCCCACCCTGTCTTCCTCAGCTGCTCTTTTACGACCTCCACCTGAGTCTTGCAATTGCTTCCGAACAGGTTGCACAACCCATGAGTTGGATTGTTGAACTTTTTCATGAGAAGAAAAAAATGAGGAAAAAGTTAACCTCAAGATTTCGCCTCTCCTCCTCCAGCATCTGATTGAGGATGAGAATCCTGCGCTTCCTCCACTCTGCCTGCTTCTCCTCCTGCAAAAGCAAGCATATATTCGCTTTTGCTATTGCCTAAGCTGGGATAATTCCAATAACTGCTACAAATAAATGTCCCATAGTTAACCCAACAATCATAAATATACACCAATGAAAGGCCAAAAATAAGACTGATCCAGTCCAGCCCAAGCAATCCCAACTGCTAGAAGACTGCCATCAGATATCTCCTCCAGACCCTCTCCCTGATGCCTTTCCATCCTCCTCTCATCCCGCCCTCATCACGGCCCAAACCCCGCGCAACTCCCAGCCATCCGATAGCCTCCCCCCAAAAGGCCCCAGAATCTGTAGAGCTCCCGCAGCCGCCTCTCGAGACCCCTCCATCTCCTCCTCTCCTCTATCTTCCAGGCCATTTTTAGTTCCCTCCCTCCCTCCTACAAGCCACCTCAGACACGACACAACGGCCAGACTTACGGCGCTCTCTGAGCTGTGGTCCACCTGACAGGTGTGTGCCAGGAGATGACTGGGCAAAAAGAGGACAACTGAAAGGCAATACATCCAGAGGCTGAGGTCCAGTGATGAGGGGCGGAGCGGAGAAGGGCGGGTGGGAGATGGGGCGGCCTTTGACGGCGGCGGTGGTGGAGGGGCGGGGGACGAAGGCGGGGCCGGGCTTGCCCAGCAGACTCAGGGCTACGTAGTCGCAGGCTGGAAGAGGCTAGTTGGGGGTTGAGGGAGGGAGAAGAGGGAAGGAAGGGGAACAGGAGATCATGCGACAGACTTCGAGGTGGTTGGCGTCGGTGACGGGGGTGCCGTTGACCTTAAGGATGCGGTCGCCTGGGCGGAGGCCTGCTCGAGCGGCGGCGCCCTCTGCAGTTGAGACTGGCTGATTTGTTAAAAATAATACTGGTACCATCGGCAAGCCAAAGGTGAGTCTCTTTTCTCCAAAATTTCCAATTGCATCGAGTAAAAAGTCAAGGAAATACAATTTCTAGTAGTGCAATCTGCTGCTTGGACAGTTGCATTTTGTTTTTGGCGCGCAGTTCAGTGTCTCTTTCCATGCGCGCCCAGAAACAAAATGCAGATGACGCAGCAGATTGCACTACTAGAAATTGTATTTCCTTGACTTTTTACTCGATGCAATTGGAAATTTTGGAGAAAAGAGACTCACATTTGGCTTGCCGATGGTACCAGATATTTCTTCCACTTTTAATGTAGTATAAAATGTACAAATACAAATTTAATTTTGTTGGTTTTATATTTAGATAAGATTTTATTAGATTAACAAATAAAAAATGAATGAAAAATAAACTTTTTTAAAAAATGTAACACAAAGAAGAGTTTCGAAATTGAAAAATACAATGCACATTTACTGGCAAAATAACTAATTTTTGAGAAATTTTCATTGGCAACACTCAGAGCCATCTATTTTTGGGAGAAAAAAGCCTTACATTTGGCCTGCCGATGATACCATTTTCTCAACTTTAAATACACCAAAATTAAAATGAATGTGTAAGAAGGATTCGAAACAGCCAGTTTCATCCAGCTGACCAATCGCTTAGACCACTACACCACTGGTGCACATAGCTCCTTAGTTTAACTGAAAAGTTATGAATAAACAAATAATGCACGGAGCACAGGGACCCAGGGAGGGGGGCGGGGGGATGAAATGAATACCTACTATCGTCCATTGAATAGATGCGGAGGAGGAGAAGAAGAAGAAGGAGGAGAAGGAGTTCGGACAAATGGTTTTGAGTGATTTGCTAATGATTGCTGCAATTTTGTGGTGATTTCTCGCGAGTTTTGGTCAATTAGAAGATGCTCTTTCCAATGAAAAAAGAATCAGAGCAAATGGAGCTTCCTGTGAGGTGCAAGAGCCTTATCAAAATTAAGATCTAGCAATAATCCTCAAAACGTACATAGACTCAAAACTCAAAACGTACAAAGTCAATATTGGTCGTTAATATGAATTCGCTAGAGAGATGGGAATACGAAACATTGACTATTGGCGCAAACATGGCTAATTTTTGACGGACGCATAACATTAAATAGAAATCAGTGAAAATGACCAGCATCTTCCATGAATTCTGTGTTCCAAACTTTATTTGTAAATGCTTGGCATTCCATTAATTTCGTCGCGAAGACAGAACGAATGACCAGGAAGGCGGAATGAGGCGGAGATAAAGAGTGCAGCCTTGTTAGATGAAGAGAAGCGGAAGAGAGGTGGCGAAAGAACCTTCTTTGACGTGGTGAACGAAGACGGGATGGTCGCCGGTGACGCGGAAGCCGAAGCCATCCGCATCCCTCGATACTATCACACAGCGCTGGATCAAACCCTCCGCTTCTCTCATCTCTCCAATTACCCCATCTTTTCCTTCTCCTCCACAGAACTTAACAGACACGAAATGGATCTACAGGACTCATTTAAGCAGAATTGACTTCCCTATTGGATGTTTCCTCAATGTATGGCCTAAAGGCTAAACTTAAATTTAACAATCAAATTGGGTGCCAGTTTTAACCACTTTAAAATCCTAGATTTATTGATTTCTTCATATTGGTAGATATAAACTGGCTGGAAAAGACGGCAGTAGATCATTAAAGGAGCCAGGGGGTAAATGCTTATCTAAAAGAACCAGTGCCTGACTTGAATTGGCGAACACAATGAAATTTATAAATATATCCTCATCAGTTAAGGTTGCTTATCAGTGCTATACAGAAATAAATTTGATGTTTCAATGAATTATGGACCTTCATGGAAAAAACCTTCGTTTCTAATCCGAAAGGCTTCCTGGCTTCAAGAGAATCTCGTCCAAAACAAAGACGGAGACAGTCGGGGAGAGACTGCATCGTAATAGAGCTGAAGAAGAGGCCAACAACAAAGAGGCCAACTAAACTAGTATAACATGGGGTTCATTTGCACAAAGTGGATGAACCCATGAGGTGAACTGCCGCCCTTTATAATCTCCAATAGGTCCATTATTCAAAAATGCACCATTTTTAGTTCATTAAATAAGGCTACCCAGTCAGCTGATGTTTTATGAAAAATGGGGTCTGGGACTTAGGGGTTTTTGGGGTGAATCCTTAGTACTGCCCCCAGGCCAAGTCCTGGGCGGCAGTTCAAAAATAGCATAAGTTGGGTTCTACTGAACCTTTTTGCATGTTTTAAACGCCATTTAAAAGGGAATTTTATGGCCGAAATGATAGTGCATAGTATAAGGCTCATTTCAAAATACCAGAGACCTAAATTTGAGGTCAAAATGGCTGAAATTCGAAAAAAACGCAATTGTCACAGTTCCAATAATTTTCGCCAAGGTCCCAAAACATATGTTGGAGCGGCCAACATGCCTGACATTTCCTGAAAAAATGAGCCAATTTGGTTGAGAAACCACAGAGGAATCTTTGCTCACATATATATATAGACTCACACCCCTTTTTGGGGTGAATCCTTAGTACTGCCCCCAGGCCAAGTCCTGGGCGGCAGTTCAAAAATAGCATAAGTTGGGTTCTACTGAACCTTTTTGCATGTTTTAAACGCCATTTAAAAGGGAATTTTATGGCCGAAATGATAGTGCATAGTATAAGGCTCATTTCAAAATACCAGAGACCTAAATTTGAGGTCAAAATGGCTGAAATTCGAAAAAAACGCAATTGTCACAGTTCCAATAATTTTCGCCAAGGTCCCAAAACATATGTTGGAGCGGCCAACATGCCTGACATTTCCTGAAAAAATGAGCCAATTTGGTTGAGAAACCGCAGAGGAATCTTTGCTCACATATATATATATAGACTCACACCCCTTTTTGGGGTGAATCCTTAGTACTGCCCCCAGGCCAAGTCCTGGGCGGCAGTTCAAAAATAGCAAATGTTGGGTTCTACTGAACCTTTTTGCATGTTTTAAACGCCATTTAAAAGGGAATTTTATGGCCGAAATGATAGTGCATAGTATAAGGCTCATTTCAAAATACCAGAGACCTAAATTTGAGGTCAAAATGGCTGAAATTCGAAAAAAACGCAATTGTCACAGTTCCAATAATTTTCGCCGAGGTCCCAAAACATATGTTGGAGCGGCCAACATGCCTGACATTTCCTGAAAAAATGAGCCAATTTGGTGGAGAAACCGCAGAGGAATCTCTGCTCACATATATATATAGACTCACACCCCTTTTTGGGGTGAATCCTTAGTACTGCCCCCAGGCCAAGTCCTGGGCGGCAGTTCAAAAATAGCAAATGTTGGGTTCTACTGAACCTTTTTGCATGTTTTAAACGCCATTTAAAAGGGAATTTTATGGCCGAAATGATAGTGCATAGTATAAGGCTCATTTCAAAATACCAGAGACCTTAATTTGAGGTCAAAATGGCTGAAATTCGAAAAAACGCAATTGTCACAGTTCCAATAATTTTCGCCGAGGTCCCAAAACATATGTTGGAGCGGCCAACATGCCTGACATTTCCTGAAAAAATGAGCCAATTTGGTGGAGAAACCGCAGATGAATCTCTGCTCACATATATATATATAGACTCACACCCCTTTTTGGGGTGAATCCTTACTACTGCCCCCAGGCCAAGTCCTGGGCGGCAGTTCAAAAATAGCAAATGTTGGGTTCTACTGAACCTTTTTGCATGTTTTAAACGCCATTTAAAAGGGAATTTTATGGCCGAAATGATAGTGCATAGTATAAGGCTCATTTCAAAATACCAGAGACCTAAATTTGAGGTCAAAATGGCTGAAATTCGAAAAAAACGCAATTGTCACAGTTCCAATAATTTTCGCCGAGGTCCCAAAACATATGTTGGAGCGGCCAACATGCCTGACATTTCCTGAAAAAATGAGCCAATTTGGTGGAGAAACCGCAGAGGAATCTCTGCTCACATATATATATATAGACTCACACCCCTTTTTGGGGTGAATCCTTAGTACTGCCCCCAGGCCAAGTCCTGGGCGGCAGTTCAAAAATAGCAAATGTTGGGTTCTACTGAACCTTTTTGCATGTTTTAAACGCCATTTAAAAGGGAATTTTATGGCCGAAATGATAGTGCATAGTATAAGGCTCATTTCAAAATACCAGAGACCTTAATTTGAGGTCAAAATGGCTGAAATTCGAAAAAACGCAATTGTCACAGTTCCAATAATTTTCGCCGAGGTCCCAAAACATATGTTGGAGCGGCCAACATGCCTGACATTTCCTGAAAAAATGAGCCAATTTGGTGGAGAAACCGCAGATGAATCTCTGCTCACATATATATATATAGACTCACACCCCTTTTTGGGGTGAATCCTTACTACTGCCCCCAGGCCAAGTCCTGGGCGGCAGTTCAAAAATAGCAAATGTTGGGTTCTACTGAACCTTTTTGCATGTTTTAAACGCCATTTAAAAGGGAATTTTATGGCCGAAATGATAGTGCATAGTATAAGGCTCATTTCAAAATACCAGAGACCTAAATTTGAGGTCAAAATGGCTGAAATTCGAAAAAAACGCAATTGTCACAGTTCCAATAATTTTCGCCGAGGTCCCAAAACATATGTTGGAGCGGCCAACATGCCTGACATTTCCTGAAAAAATGAGGCAATTTGGTGGAGAAACCGCAGAGGAATCTTTGCTCACATATATATATAGACTCACACCCCTTTTTGGGGTGAATCCTTACTACTGCCCCCAGGCCAAGTCCTGGGCGGCAGTTCAAAAATAGCAAATGTTGGGTTCTACTGAACCTTTTTGCATGTTTTAAACGCCATTTAAAAGGGAATTTTATGGCCGAAATGATAGTGCATAGTATAAGGCTCATTTCAAAATACCAGAGACCTAAATTTGAGGTCAAAATGGCTGAAATTCGAAAAAAACGCAATTGTCACAGTTCCAATAATTTTCGCCGAGGTCCCAAAACATATGTTGGAGCGGCCAACATGCCTGACATTTCCTGAAAAAATGAGGCAATTTGGTGGAGAAACCGCAGAGGAATCTTTGCTCACATATATATATAGACTCACACCCCTTTTTGGGGTGAATCCTTAGTACTGCCCCCAGGCCAAGTCCTGGGCGGCAGTTCAAAAATAGCAAATGTTGGGTTCTACTGAACCTTTTTGCATGTTTTAAACGCCATTTAAAAGGGAATTTTATGGCCGAAATGATAGTGCATAGTATAAGGCTCATTTCAAAATACCAGA
>JASANA010010638.1:0-21040 GCA_030248095.1 Ptycholaimellus sp. GST1_10 | reverse complement strand
GGGCAAAAGGGAGGCGACAGTGGACGAAGCCCTGCTGGCCCTACGCCTCCTCCGCCCGAGCTGGAGACCACTCGCAAGGCCGGGAAGAAGGGGCGAAAGGGAGGCGGCAGTGGACGAAGCCCTGCTGGCCCTACGCCTCCTCCGCCCGAGCTGGAGACCACTCGCAAGGCCGGGAAGAAGGGGCAAAAGGGAGGCGGCAGTGGACGAAGCCCTGCTGGCCCTACGCCTCCTCCGCCCGAGCTGGAGACCACTCGCAAGGCCGGGAAGAAGGGGCGAAAGGGAGGCGGCAGGTAACGAAGCCCTGCTGGCCCTACGCCTCCTCCGCCCGAGCTGGAGACCACTCGCAAGGCCGGGAAGAAGGGGCGAAAGGGAGGCGGCAGTGGACGAAGCCCTGCTGGCCCTACGCCTCCTCCGCCCGAGCTGGAGACCACTCGCAAGGCCGGGAAGAAGGGGCAAAAGGGAGGCGGCAGTGGACGAAGCCCTGCTGGCCCTACGCCTCCTCCGCCCGAGCTGGAGACCACTCGCAAGGCCGGGAAGAAGGGGCGAAAGGGAGGCGGCAGTGGACGAAGCCCTGCTGGCCCTACGCCTCCTCCGCCCGAGCTGGAGACCACTCGCAAGGCCGGGAAGAAGGGGCAAAAGGGAGGCGGCAGTGGACGAAGCCCTGCTGGCCCTACGCCTCCTCCGCCCGAGCTGGAGACCACTCGCAAGGCCGGGAAGAAGGGGCGAAAGGGAGGCGGCAGTGGACGAAGCCCTGCTGGCCCTACGCCTCCTCCGCCCAAGCTGGAGACCACTCGCAAGGCCGGGAAGAAGGGGCGAAAGGGAGGCGGCAGTGGACGAAGCCTTGCTGGCCCTACGCCTCCTCCGCCCAAGCTGGAGACCACTCGCAAGGCCGGGAAGAAGGGGCAAAAGAGAGGCGGCAGTGGACGAAGCCCTGCTGGCCCTACGCCTCCTCCGCCCGAGCTGGAGACCACTTGCAAGGCCGGGAAGAAGGGGCGAAAGGGAGGCGGCAGTGGACGAAGCCCTGCTGGCCCTACGCCTCCTCCGCCCGAGCTGGAGACCACTCGCAAGGCCGGGAAGAAGGGCAAAGGGGGCGGCGGCCGTCAACAGCCCTCCACTGGCCAGGAGGAGCCCGAAAACCAGAGACAGTGGCGCAACAACTCCGCCTGGGACACCTTCATGGCTGACGTTTGCCCTCTTTTCATTTCCTTTCTCTGCTGGGGCTTAGCACTGCTTGCTTCTAGGTGATTGAGCCTTTCCTACTCCCTACCACTACTCCTCCTCCTCCTACCACCTGCTTACCAACCACCCAAACCCAGCCTCATCCTCCTCCAACCACACCTCCCTCTCCCTCTTCCACATTCCCATCCTTCCATCAAGCTATTTTTCACCATCTACCCACAAAGTATCAACCACCCATTGAGGCTGCTATGATCCCCCCCTCCTCTCCTACTATCCGCCCTGGTATCGTCCCAGATTCAGCCCTCTCTCTCTCTCTTACAGACCCTCCCAGTCCCCCTTCCCCTCCTCCCACCTTCTCTACCTCTTCTACTCCCCCTACCACCCCAGTCTATGACGCTGCAGAGTATCACAGGCTTCCAGCTAGACCCATCCCAGCATCTGGATTGAGCCCTGAATTCTTTCCAGTGAAGCATGCTATCCAACCTTCATCAGCCCCCATTCTCCTATCCACCCAGGCCCCAAGCCCTCCTACTCAACCTCCTTCCTCCACTCCTTCGCCACCTGAAACTACCACCACTTCTTCATCTACTTTCTTTGTTGGCTGGCTTTTTGAGGTGGTGGAAGGGGAGAAAATGGGGATTGTAGTTTGAGGACTTCTGGCTCGATGTGTTGTTCGGTTTCCTCTCAGGGCTTGGCAGTGGACTGGGCTCGGTTGGCCTGGTGGCCACGATTCAACTGCTCATACAACGGCAGCGGCGGCGTCGTGGCCAGAACTCGCTTTCTGGACCTTCGATTGAGGTCTCATTTCTTCCATTTTCATTTCTGCTTCCATTTTTGGACAGTTTTCTTTCAGCTAGAGACTCTTCACTACCTGAACCGCCCCACTACGCTTCCTGCCTCCACTCAGAGTCCACTTTGAATTTACAGAAAGAAAAGTTTTGAAAATTTCATTTTTCAGCTGAGCCTGGCCGACCACTGATGGCGCCTGGGGCCACGGTTCGCCTTTAGAGCTTTGATACAATTTCTTTCTTTTATTTTCTCTGATTGCTCTTTGCATTCCACTCTTTGCTTGCTCTTTGCCTTCCACTCTTTTCAAGGCAGGTTTAAAAGAGAATAGGAAGGCTGTCGGATTGTTCAAAGGATTTCAAAGAATAGGGTATCAGAAAATGAATCAAAGATATCTGCCGCCCAGAATCGCACTGAAGCTTGCTTGCATGGCGCCACTCTGTCTGTGCGCCAGCCAGGCCTCAAAACTCGTTCTTCACACGTCGCTTGGCCCCTCAAAACCGGTTCTTCACATGGAAACCAAGATAGCACTGCTGGAGTACTCTGGCTGTGTCAATTGATGAAATTTAGACCTTATTTTTCGGTTTTTATGAATCATTTTTTTTCTTTTTTTATGACAAACCAATTCCCAAAATTGTATTTCTAGATGCGTGGTGGTCAGAAGATTGAAGTTGAGCAATTAAATTGAAAAATTAAGACCAAAATTTTTTTGGCCATTTTTGGCCTATGTTATAGCATAGGCGAAATTCGGACCTGTCATCAAACTTTGGCCATTTTCGTTGGCAATATAGTACATATCCCTAATGTTTTGGCACCAGTAGCTGGAAAAAGGTTTGAAACAATTTATCTGAAAAGGAATTTGAGCATGAGTCAATGTGTGAGAAATGAGAAGTTTTTTAGTGGCAATTTTACAACCTATTTTCATGGCCCTATGTTATAACATAGGCAATATAAGGAGTGTATGAGAAAAAAGTCAAAATATTTCTCGATGCTCGCTCAGGGCATATTATTTATGTTTTAGGGTCAACATTTTATGACAAATCCAAAACTGTGTGTCGCATGCGCAGGAAAATGAAGTCCTGGCAAGCTATCATCGATTTTTTGCAAAAACCTTCAGTATCAAAAAGACATACTTTCTGATTCTCAAGTTTTTTTTGACTCAAAACCTCGCAATATTGTTAAAACTAATGGCACCTTAATTCTTTCTCACTTTATTAGCTTCAATTTTATATGCAATAATTGGTAGTTGCAAGACCATATGTCGAGAAAAAAAGATTTCTTCGGGCAGCATCCTCAATACTAATAAATTGCTTTTCTTGCTGACCTCTCTTTACATTTGTACCCATAGTGGCCTAACTAAACCGAGTTGGGTGCTCTCATTTTGGCTCATGGGACAAAATTAAATGCTTTTTCAGAAAATACAATAAAATTGGGGGGTCAAAAAAATTTTTGGGCCGCTTTCCTTTAGCCATTCGCCACTTTCTCGCAAAACGCCTCTTAAGCACTAGCACAGGTTTTTTCATGTATGCAGTCATAATAAAATGAAAGACTATATTCTGCAAAGACGTGATGTTTCACAAAAAGCAGATAAAGAATTAAGGAAAAATGGATAATTTAATCCTTGATGGTAATCGTAAGCTTCAGGAATTCTCTGTTAATAAAAACGGAAAGTTATGGTTCGTCATTTCCTAATTACCTCAATGTTTGGAAAGATGTACTAAAATAAAAAACTTTGTCAAACAAATTGAATGACTTATCGTTGGAAAAGATAAACAAGAAATCGAATCATCTCATACTCATTATTTACGAAATTTTTGTTTTGCTTAAGGAGTCAGAATCAATTTATTCAACGACATATTGCAAAAATAAAACGCTCAGAAAAATTAATTTCGCGTGCTTAACTCTTGCTGCGAAGATGTTAAGTCAAAATAATAAAGATAGAGCAATCATTAAGCTCCATAAAAATGGCAAATATGGGAAAATCATTTCTGTTTTGACTTTGTCAACGTCTAGACTTGTCATTGAAAATAGACTGGAGGTACTATATAAGGACGCAGCTTTAGCAGCTATTCATCCAGTACCAGTCAAACAGCCCAAGCCTACCAAGCATCTCCTTCGACTTCAACGGCGTTTCCAAGTAAGCCAACTTTCCGTCTTTATGAAACTGCAAAACCGTAGCGGGTACTATAGGACCATGCGATGTTTCAACTCTATTACTTAGTCAGCCAGAAAGATCCCACCATCGATTAGCTAGATAGATCATGAAACTTGTTAAGTTCTCAAGGACTAAATCAGCCTTTAGGATCGATAATTGTCTTCCAGAGGCTGTGTAAATGACACTTTTTAACGCTGTGGAAGTAAATTTGACGCCAGCACATAGTTGCAACAAAACGTTAACTTAACAGCTTATGTTTCACTCCACTCGTAAAGTAAGCCTTTAGGAAAGCTGGTCAATCCGCTACCACCCATCAAGCGTAGGAAAGTTTAAGCATGAAATAATAGTGCAGGATGAGTGACAACGAAGCCCAGCCCGCCATCGAGGTCAGCCAGGATGGAGACGAAGGACAACCGCCTCCTGGTCTCGTCCTCGCTCACTCCAACTATGGACGCCCTCCCCTCGGCTACAAGATGGAGTACCAGAACTGGCCGGAGCTGAAGCACGACCTGGACGTCTACATCGACAAGATCTACAAGCTCTACCTCCACGTCATGAAGAAGAACAACGCCTTTCAGCGCAACTGGACCAGGAAGCCCACCGCCATGAACCCGGTGCCCTTCAACGGTTTCCAGAACTACCTCAACGAGCTCCAGGGGTGGACGGGTGACGGCCTAGGCGCAGAGCTCATCCGCGCCAAGCCCCTGATCGACTGGCTCAGCCACTGGTGCCAAGCAGTGGAGGAGGACTGGGAGGACAGCTACCTCCCGGTCATCAAGGCCCCGGTCATCAACAAGCACACAGACATCTTGGAGGATGCAAGACACGGAGGGGTCATTCATTTTTCTCACCTCATTCACCTTATTCGTAACTTAGTCCATAGTTTTGTCATAACGGGGCAAAATGTTTCTTTTCGGTGAGATAAATACGCAAAGAAAACCAACAAACAGCTATATTCTTTGCAAGATGATTAAGCAAGCTTAAACTATGCCCATCAAATGGAAAAAAGCAAACATGACTATTGTATCACTGACGAAACATAGGGCAGCCACGCAGAGAGCAAGTGGCGCCCTAATATGTCATATAACTGTCAAACTCCAGCCTCAAAGGTAGTTTACACTTTCGTGGGATGTTTCTGTGGTATGTGGTAAGTGCTAATTAATTGCATCACTCTAATTGATCCGTCGTTTTCCGACCATATTTCACAACCAAGCTGCTTAGGGAGAAAAAGTCAGTGCTGGCTAGTGCCTGGCATTTGCAATTCATGGAGCCAACGCGCATACAAAGCAGCGTGCCCAAGTGGCGTACCCAAGTGGTAAGTCATGGTCCTTCCTGCAACAAACGGCTGACGCCTAGTTTCCCCCCCTAATCAAAGTTTTCCCCCCCCATGGAGGGGTACCGGCCAACCAAGGGGGGGACCCCCCCCATCAAAGTTTCCCCCCCCCCATGAAAGTTTCCCCCCCCCAAGTTTTACCTACCATGCACACCCTGCGAAAATAGGTTAAAATCGTCTTGGGGGGGGGGGGAAACTAGTCGTAGAAATCGAGGACTAGTTTCCCCCCCCCCCAAGGATTTTGACGACTAGTTTCCCCCCCCCCCCCCCCCCAAGACACAAATTGCCTTGTTTTGACGACTAGTTTCCCCCCCAAGACACAATTTGCCCCAAGACAGAAAGTAGGGGATGCATTAGCGCAGGGTGTGTGGTATAGGTGATAATCTTGGGGGGGGGGAAACTTTGATTAGGGGGGAAACTTTCTTGGGGGGGGGGGGGGGGGAAACCGCTAGGGGGGGGGGATAATCCGATGGGGGGGGGAAACTAGGTGTGACCCCAACAAACAGCCTGGGAAAGGGCAGGGATCACCTGAAAAAGGTGCATTGCCACACCCCCTATTTCACCCCCCTTCCCTCGCAGCCCATTCCCGCACACAAGCCAGAAGGATGCTGCCTGGCAGTTGGCTCTTTCTCCCCACAACATTGCTCCTCTCACTCCCTTTTCTAGCTATACAATTTCCAGGCCCTTTTCAGGCCTATACCCCGCTTGTCTTAAGATGCAGGAAAATAGGTGACTTCACAACTCTTCAAGTCCACTACCCCCTTTACTGCAGTTTCAAGTAGATTGGATATTCCCCAATTTCGTTTGGCCCTTCAATAAGTGGAATAGAGCATGACTTCAAATCCTGCCTTTGTAGCCAAGAAACTAGTAGACATCAAGGAAGATGGAGAGCATGAGCAGTGTGAGCAACCACGGAGCAGGTCGGGGAGTGCGCTCGACCCCGGCACCACCCCTGGTCGGCCCCCCGTTCACCTTCAGCCGCCTGCCCTCCAACCTCCAGAACCAGCACAGCTCCGACGACCTAGAGGACAGCCCCACCCCACCCAGGCCCCCGCGAGTGCTGCTCCTGGATGTGGGACCACCCGAGCTGCACCCATTCGCCGAAGCCCGCGCCTATGCCAACCTGGAGGCCCTAAAGGCCGACCTGCACCAGCTGACCAATCATCTCAACTGGGTGCTCATCAAGTTAGCCTCCAGCCAAGCCCAAATAAATTAGACTGAGGGAAAGGGTTTGGACTTTGAAGGGTGACGGACATCAACAACTGCTTCAAGACCGATCTCTGGGTGGGGCTAAAGCTCCAGTTCAACACCTACAGGACGTTCCAGAAGGAGATCAACGGTTCCCCTTACTTCTAATTACCCCAGTTGGACATAGAAAATTGTCATGACTGATAGAGCCAATAGTCTTGCCAAAATAAGCAGTCCGCCCATCCCCAATAGTCCGCCCATCCTTTCGCCCATCTTCACCGCCCATCACTCACCAAACCCTTCTCTACCCTACACTCTCTTCTAACCACACTCAAAGCCTTGGCTCTTATTGACTAAGTGCCTAGGACACAGCCCGCTGAGGGATGCAATTCTCACCCAAACAACTACTAAATGACGCGCAATGCTCCAAACGCATCTACAGGAATATCACATTTTCCCACCAGGCTTATTTAAGTAAAAAATCCACAAACCAGACAATATATAGTGCCATTATCTTATTGTTAGAACTTTTATGCGCGGCCCGGCTATGG
This sequence comes from Ptycholaimellus sp. GST1_10, assembly GCA_030248095.1. Taxonomy (NCBI): domain Eukaryota; kingdom Metazoa; phylum Nematoda; class Chromadorea; order Chromadorida; family Chromadoridae; genus Ptycholaimellus; species Ptycholaimellus sp. GST1_10. The sequence continues at coordinate 13,848 of JASANA010010638.1, read as the reverse complement.
TTACATTTAAAAATTACTTTACTCATTAATTATTGCCATTTCCATCACTGGCCAAACAAATATGAGTAAAGGCCTGAAGCATTTTTTGAAAATGCGACAGCATCGGCGTGCTTATGAATGTTTTTTACCTAATTTTTGCCATTCATAAGGAATCTGGAAAATTTGCAAAAAACGGAAAAACCCAACATGAAAAGTCCAACAAAGAAAAACGTTCTCTGCCTCGGCCCACCTAGGCTATCCTCGATAGACCTAACGGGGGTCCGCGGTGCCCCGAGGGAGACAGGTAATCTAGGGCAACCAGTCTACAACCCCCTCCGTAGCCCTATACTCACAAGGAAACGGGCTGCCTTACGAACGGCAGAAAACGAATGCAAACGGAGGAAATACAGAAATTCTCCGGTTCGTACCCAAAACTGGGCAAAAATCAAGAAAGAAAACACACTTTACAACACCAATGGTACAATCCAGGAGCACAACATTACACCAAAAAACCAACAAAAATGCGGAAGATGCCTCACCTGCAAATGGTGGGGGACAGACGACCAAAAAGGAAGCACAACTACATACTCAAATAAACATATAGCACACACTTTGACAAGACATGTAACATGCAGAAGCAAAGAAGTAATTTATCTGCTGAGCTGCACATACCCAGGCTGCACATCAAAATATGTGGGCCTCACAAAACAACAAATCAATACTCGTATGGGACAACACAGAAGGAATCTTACTAAAAACAAAACATACACCCATCTATACGAACACCTCAATAATGCACACAGAGAGACCTACAAACCCAAACTAAGCATACTACACACCAGAGAACAGAACAAACCTAGCTTAGAAGAACTAGAAACTATGTACATACTGGCCTTAAACACAGCCTACCCTTGGGGGCTTAACACTAACATACAGGGATACGGAAGCATACTGGAAGATACTAATCCCTATGACAGACGAAAAACACCTTGGTTTACCATCACCCTACATAGGGCACTGAAACGAACAATCAATCCTTTCAAACTTAACAGTAAACCAACGACAGGGCAACCAGCAGTTGACGTACAAAACCTGACGCACAGCAAACCAAATAAAACAATACCCACACCGGAAGACCTATTTCAGATTCAGTACAAGGGGATAGAACTTTTCAACAGGCTACAAACCTTATGAACAAAAGAAACCAAGAAACTAATGGAAGACATAGAAAAAGACATACACAAATATGGATACAGACTATACCAACTCATTGCCACATACAAAAGAGCAAGGGACCTCAAAGAAAAACCTACGGCCCAGGACATGGATATGATAAAACCAAAGGAGATAAGACTCCCATTTAGACATATTAACAATTACAGCAACTACTTCAAACCACAAACAAGGTATTCTCGGCAGTTGCCAAGATGCGCGGCCTCACCTCAAGACACCACCTAGATGAAAATGCCAAAATTCATCAGATTTCAATGAAAAACTATGAATTATGCATGTCCCAAATTTTGAAACATCAAGATTTTGGGTTTTTGACTATAAATCGAGAAATACTAAAAATTTCCAAAATTCCTTTTGCCAGCTTCAAGATATTATTTTCGCGGATGTACATACCAAAAATCAGCTAGTTTCATCGAAATACCATGGACTTATGCATGTTCAAATTTTTGAAACATCAATATTTTGGGTTTTGACTATAAATCAATAAATAAAAAATATTTCGAAATTTCCTTTTGCCAGCTTCAAGATATTACTTTGACGGATGTACCTGCCAAAAATCAGCTGATTTCATTGAAAACCCAGTGATTTATGATTTTTGGAACTTTGAAACATCAAAATTTTGGGTTTTGGGCGAAAAACGCAAAATTACGTCAAGCGCACAAAATGGCCTGGAGATACCACCTAGGCGGACCTTCATGCAAAAAATTAGCCAATTTCGTTGAAAAACCGCGGAGTACGGGCCCCGGAACCACACATATATATATATATATATATGCGGACAGACGGACGCAAAAATGGGGTAACTGCTTAAGCTGGCCTTGGCCGCCCGCCGCTTCGGGCAGGGCGCCAGAGCTCCTCCGGCCTCCGGGCACGGGTGCTACGGCCCCTACGCTTCGCCTAGCATGCTTCGCATGCTAGGCTACGCTCCGGGGCCTCCGCACCCATGCCCTCCGGCATACGGAGCTCTGACTGCCCTGCCCTCCGCGGCAGGCGGCCTTCGGCCGCGCAAAAATCTTAAAAAAACTGAAAATAGAAAAGACTGGAGCTACCAACACACCAACAACCATATTTTCATTCTACACTAAACCAACAACAACTCTCGGAAGTATGCTACTAAGCTACAGTAACTTCCTGAAAAAACTCAGCAGACACGAACTACTAGAACTAACAAAAGGGAGCTGCACATGCGAAAAATACGAAGAGAAATACAAACATTTCGGACACATAAACACCGGGGATTTCAAATTCTTAGGATTGGAAAACACACTACTAACGAAGGGGACCAAATATAGACCTCACCTTCAAGCCGACGCTGAAAGCGCCTTACAACTCGCCTTAGAATCGTTCCAGACATGGATAATTGCCAAACATAAAGAAAAGCAGATAAACAAACAGGAAAGATCAATACTCTACGAAAAAATACACTCGTACATCGGGAACGAGTATCACAGACAAAAGGGAGAAAAAGAGAATCTAGCAAATAAAAAATACAAACAACTCTGCAAAAGGTCAGAAACATCAATAAGGAGCATTCAAAAACAAACAACCTCATATGTGGTAACGCCAGTGGACAAAGCAGCCACAAACTTCGCAATCATCTGCAAAAAATACTACATTCAATGCCTATGCGAAGAACTAGGGATCGAAACAACCTCAGATAAGGAAATTAGAGCCATAGGAAATGACACCTACAAAGCCAGTGAGGCTAACAAGGAAGCTATCATACAAATCCACCACACACGACACAAAGAAATATTCGGAGGACACAAAAACGAAACTCTACGAGAACTATACCCTAGAGATGCAATACTTCCAGTACTATGGCACAGCCCTAAGTACCACAAAAACCCCATAAAAGCAAGATTTATCGCCAGCGCTTCGAGATCTTCAACCAAAAAAATGGAAGAACTACTTACTAGAATATTAGCAGTGATCAAAATCTATTGGCAAAAATATACGAGAAAAGTAGGAGAGAGCAGGGGGATAAACCTGACATGGAGCATCAAAAACTCGATGCAAGCCAAATTCATGCTTAGCAAACTCGGAAAACGGAACGGAAAAATGTACACAGCAGATTTCAGTACTTTGTTTACTGCTTTAGAACACGACCTGATTAAGAAAAGTCTAGGGGAAATATTGGACATTACAAATAAACGATACAAATTAGTCAACATACACGGGACCAGCTATCTACACAACAACCAACAACTAGCGAATAAAAGCTGGACGATGAACGAGGTAAAAAGCCTTATCTCATTCCTTACAGACAATACATTTGTGAACTTTGGCGGAATAGCATTCAGGCAGACAAAGGGGATAGCAATGGGGGCAAGCTGTAGTCCAATCATCGCAGATTTGGTACTAAGTAAACTAGAATATGACTACCTGAGCAATCCAAGAAATACAGCAGAAGCAAAACGACTTAAATACACCTGCAGGTACGTAGACGACATCCTGACGATAAACACAGACTGCATAAGGGAATGCCACCCCTCCATATACCCAACCTCCCTCCCACTTAACTTCGAGGGAGATACGGAAGGATGGGTCCATTTTTTGGACCTGGATATCCATACACATGACTAGTATAACATGGGGTTCATTTGCACAAAGTGGCTGAACCCATGAGTTGAACTGCCGCCCCTTATAATTGATAAAAGGATCCAAAGTAAGTTACCCAGTCAGATGATTTATCCTGAAATAAGGGGTCTGGGACTTAGGGGTTTTTTGGGGTGAATACTTAGTACTGCCCCCAGGTCAAGTCCTGGGCGGCAGTTCAAAAATGGCATAACTTTGGTTCTACTGAAGCTTTTTTCATGATTTAAACGCCATTCAAAAGGGATTTTTTTTGGTCTAATGATAGTGCACAGCATGAGGCTGATTTCAAAATAACAGAAACCCGAAATTCAATTTTCGGTTTTTGAAACATCAGGCTGATGGATTTGTGCAAATTTGCAAATGGAATTTACAATTTTAAGGCCAGATTCGTGTTCAGCATCAAATTTTACCTACTGGGGCCAAAATTTTGAGCGAAAGCTCAAAAGATACCCTTAACTCACATTTTGACCATTGAAACATTAGGTTTTTGGGTTGTAACTTGAGAACTGATTATTTCCGCCAAGCTCCTAAAGCAGGGCCCCAAGCGGCCATCATTTCTGGCATTCCCTGAAAAAATGAGCAAATTTGGTTGAGAAACCGTTGAGGTATTTCATCTAACATACTTATATATATATATATATAGACTCACACCCATTTTTGGGGTGAATACTTAGTACTGCCCCCAGGTCAAGTCCTGGGCGGCAGTTCAAAAATGGCATAAGTTTGGTTCTACTGAAGCTTTTTTCATGATTTAAACGCCATTCAAAAGGAATTTTTATGGTCAGTATGATAGTGCACAGCATGAGGCTGATTTCAAAATACCAGAAACCCGAAATTTAATTTTCGGTTTTTGAAACATCAGGCTGATGGACTTGTGCAAATTTGCAAGAAATTTTCAATTGTATGGCCAGATTCGTGTTCAGCATCAAATTTTACCTACTGGGGCCAAAATTTTGAGCGAAAGCTCAAAAGATACCCTTAACTCACATTTTGACCATTGAAACATTAGGTTTTTGGGTTGTAACTTGAGAACAGATTATTTCCGCCAAGCTCCTAAAGCAGGGCCGCAAGCGGCCAACATTTCTGACATTCCCTGAAAAAATGAGCAAATTTGGTTGAGAAACCGTTGAGGTATTTCATCTAACATACTTATATATATATATATAGCCTCACACCACTTTTTGGGGTGAATACTTAGTACTGCCCCCAGGTCAAGTCCTGGGCGGCAGTTCAAAAATGGCATAACTTTGGTTCTACTGAAGCTTTTTTCATGATTTAAACGCCATTCAAAAGGGATTTTTTTTCGTCTAATGATAGTGCACAGCATGAGGCTGATTTCAAAATAACAGAAACCCGAAATTCAATTTTCGGTTTTTGAAACATCAGGCTGATGGATTTGTGCAAATTTGCAAGAAATTTTCAATTGTATGGCCAGATTCGTGTTCAGCATCAAATTTTACCTACTGGGGCCAAAATTTTGAGCAAAAGCTCAAAAGATACCCTTAACTCACATTTTGACCATTGAAACATTAGGTTTTTGGGTTGTAACTTGAGAACTGATTATTTCCGCCAAGCTCCTAAAGCAGGGCCCCAAGCGGCCATCATTTCTGGCATTCCCTGAAAAAATGAGCAAATTTGGTTGAGAAACCGTTGAGGTATTTCATCTCACATACTTATATATATATATATATATAGATATAGCCTCACACCCATTTGGGGGGGAATACTTAGTACTGCCCCCAGGTCAAGTCCTGGGCGGCAGTTCAAAAATGGCATAAGTTTGGTTCTACTGAAGCTTTTTTCATGATTTAAACGCCATTCAAAAGGGATTTTTTTTGGTCTAATGATAGTGCACAGCATGAGGCTGATTTCAAAATACCAGAAACCCGAAATTCAATTTTCGGTTTTTGAAACATCAGGCTGATGGATTTGTGCAAATTTGCAAGAAATTTTCAATTGTATGGCTAGATTCGTGTTCAGCATCAAATTTTACCTACTGGGGCCAAAATTTTGAGCAAAAGCTCAAAAGATACCCTTAACTCACAATTTGACCATTGAAACATTAGGTTTTTGGGTTGTAACTTGAGAACTGATTATTTCCGCCAAGCTCCTAAAGCAGGGCCCCAAGCGGCCATCATTTCTGGCATTCCCTGAAAAAATGAGCAAATTTGGTTGAGAAACCGTTGAGGTATTTCATCTAACATACTTATATATATATATATAGACTCACACCCATTTTTGGGGTGAATACTTAGTACTGCCCCCAGGTCAAGTCCTGGGCGGCAGTTCAAAAACTGCGTCAGGCTATATGACAAACGTAGGGCATTTCCTTTCAAGGTGCTTTGTTTACCATTCAAAACAAGCAATCAGACTACCACAACCGGGCAAAATGTTCTGTTCTCCCAAATTCTTAGGACAATCAACTCTAGCAGAATTTGGGAGGACTTTGAAAACGATATCAAAATATTCAGTACAGAAGACATCAAAAATACCACAAAAAAACTGCTCAAACTTTACCCAAAAATTACAGACAAGCTTATCAAAGGCAAAAATCAAAAACTAACCAAAATCGAAATCTTAAGCCACTGAAACATACACAAATTTAATCAAGATGGTGGATTTATAAAAGGAAAATTCATAAAGGGTTAAAATTCATAACCATATATAATCAATTACCAGATCCAACTGATGAGCCATTCTGGTAACCCTAGTCTTGGTTGATTGGCGAAACTAGGGGAAGGGCTAAGTAAGCCCTGTCAAAATTACCTAAAAAACCTTTTGGAACTGTGACACATGCCCAAACATCCCTCATGAAATTCTCAAAAACCAACAGCAAATTCATTATCAAAATACAAAATTACCACTAAAAAGAAGAAGCCCCAAGAAATTTGATTCAAATGATATACAATATGGCTTAAAATGTTTTTGACCGCGGAGCGGCCCGAAGGGCCGCTCCGCGATCTATAGAGGTTACAGAACTTTTGTCCTCATATATATATATATATTAGTAATATGGGTCAGTGGCCGCGCGTGGTGGCCATGGTCCCAATTATGCACTACACCACTGAACCAGCAACAAACTGCATACTCGTTCCCACTAAGCTTCTCAACCATATTAACACCAATTCCAGAGCTCATTCAACATATGTGAATTAATTCGCACTGACCAGCATTGGCAGGCTGTTTATTGCTTCCGTTCACTGAACATAAACCACAATCAAATCTAAATTTGATTCAGTTTAGAAAATAATGATTCCAGTTCAGACAAATCACCAGAAGCAGTGGATGCCAGCACTGAGCAATGCCTTGCTCATATAAATGCCTTAAAACATTGGGTCACCGAGTAGAGCCAAAATTGCAAAAATTGACTTTACTCATTTGGATTTTTCAATTAAATAATTTTAAAAAATTGACAAAGTAAAGATACAATTCAAAACAGAATTGTTTTGCCTTGAATTTAAAAAATAATTCGTCAAGAAAAGTTGAAAATTGCTTGAGCTAGAGCAAAGTAAAGTTGAAAAAGAGCCAAAAATGGCAAAAATCTAGACGTTTTAACTCATAATTCATTTTTAAAGAAAAACCGCGAGGACGAGAAAATATATTTTGTCAATCTTGTTGAGATCTATCCAAAATGCTATGAAATGCCTGGATACACTTCAAAACCATTCTGCCCGAGGCATATCATCACCCGTATTATATAAGATATATATATCTTATATAATACGGGTGATGCCATTTTAGGAGGGTGCCTTGGGAGGACTGGATTCACCACTTATCCTGGCACATAATAGCTCAATGAATAGGTCTTGGCGAGTTATGCAAGTGATATTTTCTGCACTCTGCTCCGATAACATTGAATACAAAAAATTATCGAAAATGTGTGCGATTTTGACATTTTTGGGGCATTTTTGACCGCGGAGCGGCCCGAAGGGCCGCTCTGCGGTCTATAGAGGTTACTCAATTTTTGTCCTCATATATATGTATATATATATACATATATATATATATATATATATATTTCTGGAAATGCTGGGAACGGGCGAATTCTCGATGGATTGGGACAAACTTTTTTTTTCCTGAAAGGTAATGCTATTTTAGGAAGATCTGGAGGGGTAGACCCGGAATTTGAGCATTTGAAACATTACTTTTTTGGGTAGAAAGGTTGAAAATGTGGGTATGCTGTAAAATGCTCAATTCTCAACGGATTTTGACAAACTTTTTTTTCCCTGAAAGGTAATGATATTTTAGGAAGATCTGGATGGGTGCAACCGGATTCCGAGCTTTTAAAACATTACTTATTTGGGTAGAAGTGTTGAAAATTTGGGTATGCTGTAAAATGCTCAATTCCCAACGGATTTTGACAAACTTTTTTTTTCCTGAAAGGTAATGATATTTTAGGAAGATCTGGATGGGTGGAACCGGTTTCCGAGCATTTGAAACATTACTTTTTTGGGTAGAAAGGTTGAAAATTTGGGTATGCTGTAAAATGCTCAATTCCCAACGGATTTTGACAAACTTTTTTTTTCCTGAAAGGTAATGATATTTTAGGAAGATCTGACGGGGTGAAACCGGTTTCCGAGCATTTGAAACATTACTTTTTTGGGTAAAAAGGTTGAAAATTTGGGTATGCTGTAAAATGCTCAATTCCCAACGGATTTTGACAAACTTTTTTGTCCTGAAAGGTAATGATATTTTAGGAAGATCTGGAGGGGTGAAACCGGTTTCCGAGCATTTGAAACATTATTTTTTTGGGTAGAACGGTTGAAAAATGGGGTTTGCTGAGAAATGGCGAAATCTCAACGTATTTGGACAAACTTTTTTTTCCCAAAAGGTAGTCAAATTTAGTAGGTAGTCAAAGGTAGTCATTGGCATGGAATTGTAAGCTGCCAAGGAAGTTGTGGGCTGTGAAGCTCCGCGGTCACCTATTGCGCTCTGCGCCATATACTTGTTAACTTTGAAGCTTCATATTTCCGCGAGTTTTTAACTTTTTCTGTTGGAATTTTTTTTTAAATTTGACCCAACGTCACTTCTTGCGATTAAGAACTGTAGTTTTTGGACTTTTACATCAGCTTAATTTTAAAATTGAGGTTGAGTACTGCCAATTTTCGAGATTATGCCCTACTCAGTGAGTTGATGTTTCAAGATATTCATTAGATAGGATATGCAGGTGTTCAATTTAGAGGTCGGATTGACTGCATGCGATCAGTATAGTCATTGATCCTTTTTGATTGATTTGCTGTTCTGATCAGCGAAGCTTCCAAAACTGGTGGGAATTTTAAATGCTGATCTTTGATGAGCAGATCTTTGCTTTTCTGCTTGTCACCATAGGGTGGAATATTGTAAGAAATGAAAATAAAATAAAGCAATGAAAGTGTGGCCGCGCGAAGCATGGCCACTGACCCATATTACTAGTATGTATATATATAGGTATCTGGAATTGCTGTCCACGGGCGAATTCTCAACGGATTTGGACAAACTTTTTTTTTCCTGAAAGGTAATAATATTTTAGGAAGATCTGGAGGGGTGGAACCGGTTTCCGAGCATTTAAAACATTACTTTTTTGGGTAGAAAGGTTGAAAATTTGGCTATGTTGTAAAAGGCTCAATTCTCAACGGATTTTGACAAACTTTTTTTTCCTGAAAGGTAATGATATTTTAGGAAGATCTGGAGGGGTGGAACCGGTTTCTGAGTATTTGAAACATTACTTTTTTGGGTAGAAAGGTTGAAAATTTGGGTATGCTGTAAAATGCTTAATTCTCAACAGATTTGGACAAACTTTTTTTCCCCGAAAGGTTGTCAAATTTTAGGAAGATCTGTAGGGGTGGAAACGTTCCCGGAGCATTTGAAACATTACTTTTTGGTTAGAAATGTTGAAAATCTTGGTATTCTGAATTTAACCAAGCTCATTACCTTTGCGGTCAATATTTAACTTTTAAAGTTTATACCTGTTATTCCAGGGACCTAAGCAAAGAATACAAAACCAGTTCGCCTTAAAAATAATTTGGTCAATAAGTTTCGAAAATGACATTTGTTTTGTAGTTCAAATGCACAAGAAACAAAAAATAAGAGCATTGACTTTGTAAGCAGCTAAGTTGCCTGGGAAGTTGTGGGGGGGGGAGCTCCGCGTTCACCTATTGCGCTCTGCGCCATATACTTGTTTCTAACAAAATTATGCTGTAGTTAATTTTTGATGCCAAATATATTTATATAATAAATCCAGGCCGCGCATCTATAGGCGATAGCTAATAATACATCCAAAATCCCGCAAACAGCATTCGATTACTCCAGTTCTAAATGAGCATTAGCTTCAGACAACAGCACGGAGTGGGTCATCCAGGACCACGCTGACCTCCGCAGCTGGGCGAAGGGAGCCTCCTGTGCTGTTCTGCAGTGAGGCTTCTACGACCACTACGTCCGCCTCACTGCCCCCAGGGAAGGCAAACACATCTTCTGCGCCAAGGTTCCCTACTCTTTCACCTCCTGTTTCTGGCCAAAACAGCTGATGTTTCAACGGATTGATGTATGACAAACAGAAAGAGGAAAAGTCAATAGTTGCCTCATCCAGCGCGGACCTAAATAAACCTTCCATAGAGAAACAAAAAATGTTGCCAGGAGCTCTGGAAGACCCTCGCCTGGGTGGAGCGTAACCTGACGGCGCAGGTGGAGCTCTATGAGAGCCACATGAACGAGTTCCATGTCCTCTGGCACATCATTGGACGCCGGGAACAGTAAAAATGCTTTTAAGCTTCTCTTTTGTAACCTTCAAATCTCTCCCTTTTCGAAAGTAATGAAGAAAAGAAATATACAACATTTAAATTTAGAAATTTTAGATATAAGTAGAGAAATAAAAGCATTTTTGCTTCGTTGCAATGTTATTTTTGCATGATTTTGGAGACCCATAAAGGTCATTTGATCTGCTTCATATGTTTGCAATTTTTGGTCTCGCGTTTGTTTCTGATAAGCAAATGGTTCGGAAAGTGTTAAGCAGTCATACGAAGGTAAGCCACCTTAAGAACTACAGGAAAGCACCTTTTTGAACCTAGAAGAAAACTTATGTTTCAAACTTCTTACATATCGAAATATATAAAACTTATAAGGTGGTATGTTAGAGAGACAACAGTAACTTCTAAATTGCTAAATCGAAGCTCACAATCATAAAATAGTCTGTCCTAAGTGCAAAAGCAAGGTAAGATACAAAACAACGTTTGTGCCAGAAGCGACGAGAAAACAGGTACTTATCGAATTTATGTTTCAGTTGCAGCGATTGGTTAGGCCTCCATGTCCAAGAATGATTCTTTGGCTATCTAGACAACTGTGATCCTCCTTTGTCACCATGACGAATCAGCGACAAAAGTTCTCGGGCCTGTCCTATGAGTAAAGCCACGGAATGGCAGTTAAGGCACAATACGAAGCGCCTGGGAGCGTCCTTGAGGTCAGGCCACGCCTAGAAATCTGCTACCCTCTACCCATCTCAAACAGGGCACAAACTCTGCCGTTTCACTCTTGAATGCTGCTCACTTCCCTTAGAAAATGCCTTTCGCTTGGGAAACTATCGGTGCTTTGCTGTCATTTGCAAACCACCTGTATACTTTTGTCAACAATCTCGCTGACCTATATGCCAAATTTAAGAGTCAGCGGAATGTGGATAACCAACAAGATTTGCCCCCTGTCTAGGTAAGAATAAGAATAAACGTTTTTTTTCACTAGTCAAAACTATGAAAGGTAATGGTTCATGATGAGCAATTTTTCTGATTCACTACCCTTTTCTCTGATGGAAGGTGAGAATAAATACCCTTGCCTCCCATCAGATCCCCAAACTTTGGCACAATCATCGGGGGAAACGGTAGTATCAGTAGATATCTGTACTCAGCCACCCCCCGGTGTGCAGCAAAGTGATCCCTCCCCCAAGGAGCCTACTTTTGTCAAAACGACTGTCCCAGTGCCCACTTGGTTGTTGGCGCCAAGCATTTATCTTTTCACCTCGGAAGAGCTAATGTCCAGAACCGATTGGTTGCTTATGTGCGACCGGATTTACGAAAAAAGTTAGTCCTTTCGTCGAACAGTTTTAATGCTTAGAGCAATAACGTTTATGAAATTGTGAATAACACTTCGGAGTATAATGCTGCTTCATAACTTTAAGGAAATTCTCATAAAATGCACTTTCTCAGGATTTCTTATTACATAATCGTATTTCAAAAAAGGGAAGCATTATGACAATTTATGGCTCAAATATAATAGAAAGCAAATGTTTTGTCTTAGTTTTAGCCATAATTTCAATCACGCGGTTTTCTGAGCATAATCAGTTCTCAGAAGAATGATTTGTTTTGACTGAAATTTAAGTCTAAACAAATTCAGAGGGTATATAAAGCCAGTTGGTGAGCTAGATTCTCATTCCCTCCAGTGGGAGCCGAGCTCAGCATAGCGCCACCATCATCGACCTGGACAGACTCCCTACCTCTGAGCCCTTAGCTCAAGAGGAGGACAAGTGCCTCCTGGGCTGGGTTAGTCCTACGGATGTTTCATGAGGTTGTTGGTTGCAAAGCGAGCATATCGCCGCAATCAGTGACTTCGGCCTCGTGGCCACCCACACCGGCAGCACTGCCATCCCCCTCAGCCCACACCGGCTCACCCTCTCCTGCCAGCACGGCACTTCCAACCTCTGAGAGGTTGCCTTTTACCTCAAGATCATTCTGAGAACCTCAAATGTTCTCTTACTTTGCCAGAATTGACAGTGGACAACGTCAACCAAACCTCAACCATCACTGGGAGCCACAACACTCAAGGTAACTATTTGTTTCCAAATAAATCGCCAAAATTTTGCAAAACTAGTAATTCGCTAAGATTTCACATGACGAGTAATTCGCCAAAATTACGTAGGACAAGAAATTCGCCAAGAGCTAAATGCTTCCTAGTTGCCTCGGTGCCCTGCAAAGCAGAGGATGCTGAGAAGACCGACGCCCATTCCTCTGCTTCACCACCTGCCACTACCCAAACACCACCAACAGCTGCAAACTGGTCCTCAACCATCGCAGCCCTTGCTTCATCTGCACCTCAAACGTTCCCATCATTCGAAACTTTGCCAGCACATTTAACCCCTCTATCGGTGCCAGAATTAGAAGAAAAAATAGACAATTTATTGCTATTCTCAGTAGAAAATGAGGAAGATTACTTAGAAGAAGCAAATACATCAGGTGAATGGCTTGGTCTTTTAAGGGCAGTGATGCACAAACTCATCGAGCTGGACAATCTGGTCTGCAGCTCCTACAACGGTTTGTACCAAGAGTACCTAAACATATCATCTGATGTTTAGATTAATGCTCATTTTAGCCACACTGTCCGTCTACCCATCCAACATGAAGGCAATGACAACCAGAGAGCAGGCCTGCATCTCCTATCCTCAGGTCTGCTCTGCATCATCCCCAGAGACACCAACGAGGCTCTCTATGCCACCACACTACATGTGGCTGCAACCCTCAAGCAGAACGACATCGCACGTGCGAATCTGATTGTAAGAAATTATCATGCATACTTGCCATCAGAATCTTTCAACAGACTTGAAACATTGCAGAATCAGGTAGAGGGCATGGGCCTTCAGGGAGGCACCCAGTGGGTGGATTTGCAAACTGCCACTGATGCGGAGCTACTGGCTGCCAAGCGCCTGGCCCGCCACCTCCAAGTGCTCATTGCTACCGACTGCAGCCACGACATCCATGCACCTAGCCTATACGGGCTCCTGTCACAAGTAAACTTCACAAAAGACCATACGGTTATTTGGCTTTCATTTTCACAATGCCAGAAGGCAAGTTCGGGGATGCAGGGTGTAATGCAGCCAGCTCAACTGGAAGAATGCCAGGAGCGCTGGGGATTCTGCCCCTTTGAGATGGTGGACAAGTGCGGGAAGTCCAACTCCGCCATCATCACCACCATCCTCGCCACCGAGGCCACTGGCCTAACCATCCAGAAGGCTGTCTGACTGCTGCGGGACGGAGACCTCACCATCGACGGGGACAAGGGCCTGGTCATCCACGTACCATCCGG